>JBAKBP010014909.1:0-57344 GCA_037953745.1 Lithodes maja
GCATACAATGGTTATTAAAAGAAAAAGGGGAAAAGCAATGTGTTACTTTATCGCAGATCTGCTTACTGTTGACCGGATCTATTCTTGAGATCCGTTTTTCTCATTGTCCGGGGACGTTTTAAATTCCCATACAACGGTGGTTTACCGAACAAAAATTCTTAGATTATCTTTTGGCCTTAACGTATAATTAGTACATTATGTAAAACTTGTAGGCTACATACTAAACATTATTGTAAAACTTGTACATACTATAGATTATCTTTAAAATTAAAATTTTGATGTTCAGCCAGCTCATTTCAGTATCACAGCTCGTGATCTTTTTATGGTACCCGGCGGAGGGGCTTGAGGTCTGTTCTTCCACATCTCCCCCCCCCCCCCCCCCTACCTCTTTTCTCCCTTAAAATAAGAATTAGACAAGTAACAGCATATGACGAGACCCGCCGCCATAGTGTTGCATGTTAATTTTGGAATATCTTGAACCACCTACAGGTCTCGCACCTAGAAGTGAGAAGAGAAGCCCATTCATTGGTGCTGATTAATTCGTCTATTCAATCATTTTATCAAAATGTAAGCAAGATGTACCACTTTCTCATAAAACATGGGTTTGTATGCCCTTCAAGTTGGGGATACCGCCTTTAGCCATAAATTTTGGAGAAAAGAAGCTATATCTCTTTCTTGTGGCGCGAGTTCTGTTTGGTTGGTCCCTAGGCTGCCTGGGTATTGAGGATGTGTTGTCCTCGTAATTAACTCAAAAAGTATGAATCGTGTATAAGGAAGCGATTTATAAGTCCGCATTCTATGCCGGGACTACTTGTGCCAAGCCCGCGTTCTACGCCGGGACTGATAGTTTACATAATCCTTATATCTTAAATAGCTCATATAACATTTTGTAAAAAAAAAAATCAAGGAAGACTGAGCGATTCTGATAATGGTTGCTCAGTTTCCTGAGGCTGTGTTATGCCACCTCGCTGTCAGCTCAAGTACCGCTCTCCCATGGCTGGAGCCGTAAGGGATAGACCAATCGAAAAATCCTGGCACATGATATCTGCGCCAAATGAATAATTTGGAAAAGTTTTCTGCGGTCCCGCGAACAGGTGGGGTATGAGCTAACGCGGAGATGGTGTATCCCGACACAAACATATAACCAGTTCCTCCTCTACCTACGGGGATGGACAGGTTAGAATGGAAAGACCGGAGAGTCTTGCCTGGGGGCTCATGGTGGACCCGTGAACTATAGAGAAGCAGTTATCACCTTGACCCATATAGTGTATTAAATCCAGGCTATCGCGATGTGTGAGCGCTTTGGTGCTACTCTTGTGGTATTGACGACTTCCGATGTCATTGATACATGTGTCTTATAGACATAGCAAACTAAGTAAAGAGTTTTACGTTCAACCTTTTTCCGTCTTAACAGCAGCCTCTTGGCGTTTATGTAGCGTCCAGAAGGTGTACGTTAGTGAGGTCCCGAGGTCACATAGTATACCTTTAGTGAAATTACGAGACAGGGAGTGACCCATGGTTCTATCTTCCCTACTGATGGCAATACCTTGACGCCGGTGGTGGTGAACTTTTTACTCTCAAACGTGACCCGGTCCACTTATGAACGATATATAGCATTTCCATCATCTTTGCAGATGTTTCGCGGAAGTGTCCGGTCAGCTGAAAAAAAATTTGTCTCCGGGACACGGTCTCACCGGATGTTTATAACTACGTCCGGGAGTTGCTTGTCGGCGGGTGCTCAGCATTCTCAGCTCGAGCGAACCGCCATATCCACATTACTATTGACCCTCGAAACATCACCGGCCTCCTCCTTCTACAGCCCGTGAAGTGTTGGAACTGAGCCGCCGAATAGTTATTGTTTTTATTAAGTCATAATATTGTGAGTCTAGTGGCCATATTGGTGGGAGTTCAGTGTTACGACCGGGCACTCGGGTACACTAGGGCTCTTACACAGGACTCGAGTATGGCTCGCTGCCACAACGGAAACACACGATCCCAACCCCAGAGTACTGCCAGCCGAACAAAAAACGCCACTACCCTCCAGAGTTCTATCTGCTATAACGGGGTATACAAGAACTCGGTACTAGCGTTTCACACAACAGACTAATAGCAAGACGGGAGTTATCTAGTCTGGTCAACAATCAAACAAAGAAGAAAGTACTACAACACTAAAGAATAGTGTTGGCCGAAGCCGAAGTAATCCACCCTTGAACTAAGAACTTAAGAAGTCCTCCACCCTCTACTTCGGATCGGCACTATTACGTTACGTTAAACAATAGTCCTCGAGCATCAAGCAAGGAATCTTCTGATAAGTTAGATGCTTCTCGAATACTCATAAGAAGTAAGTATCGGATTTTGAACAGCAATTTAATGAATAACTCACTGGTAATTAAAGGCTTTAAATTGACATAAGAAGAATTATAAGAATAAGCAATAGGATATGGCAAACATTAAGAAGAAGTACTCCGACAAAGCACTGGCAATAGCCTACTAAGATTGTGCTCGTGGGCCACTAATCTCTGAAGTAGCTAAGCGTGCCACACATGAAATCAATAGTGCTTAAACAATAATATACATAAGGAGAAGCTTCAATACTATGCTGTATCTGCTGGTCGAGCAAAGTCTAGCTGGGATATCTAAGGTTAAGAGACAATGGCTGAGCAAGCGGCTCGTAGCCTAGCGAGGTCCTTAAGACTGTGCGGCCAAATTACGGTAATTGACGGGATGCTCTCTTGAGAGATCCAGATCACTAGTATCTGGTTCTCTCCTGGCGATCCTCTCAAAGTCAAGCAAATGAGATAGCACAGTGTTGGGTGGCACAGGCAAAAGCCCTCACTCGCAACACAGTGCTAAACTCCCACGGTACACAATAAAAAAGACCCCCTAGGCTTCCCACGTCTCCGTTGCAATTGTGCTGGTTCAACCAACCTAGCACTCATAGGAAATCACAACTCGAGGAACCCTATCCCAGTCTAGCATTACCTAAACCAGCAGAAAACAGGAACATGAATAATAGTACACAGGGAAATACATATACGAGTGCAACAAACATCAATCAATCCTATTCTAGTTAACCCTTCCAAAAATAGGCTATCTAACAGGCACTTATCTCGTGAGAACTCAAGCGATAATACTTTGGCTGACTAAATCTGCACCAAAGGGGTCATTGAGGTTAAAAGGGTTCAGAAGAAGAAGAAAATAGGCTGTTCAGAGAGTAGAGAAAGTTCACATCAGTCGGAAGAATATCGATAGTTGCAAGGGATATGAGAGGTCGCTTTGCCTGATGAGTTCTGAAGCATGGTGGCAAAAACCTCTCTTTTTATACTCGGCCCTCTAGCGGCATATCTCAAACTACTTAAGGACCGCCCACTGGCAATCATGACGTCATATTCTCTCAATCTGGGATTGACAAAGAACTTCCCACGCGCTGAAAGGGAGGAAGGGAGGAGGGAATTAGGCCTACCGGCCCGCGTGGCGCACTCACCGACCCCACGCCACGTAATATCCCTCCTCTCATCATTACATACAAGTCCCACACACAATACTTATATCTAATGATATAAAATAGAACTCGTTGACTTAGAAGAAAACAAAATACATAATGATAATACTTATAGTACAACGGTTCACATAAACTGAGTTAGGAAACTCTACACAGACTACAGCCAAAGTTCCTGCCCTGACGATCCTAGCGAGAGTGGGGCCTGACTGGGCGTTCTGTACAGCATGCTCATACTCGACATGCGTCACACCTCCCCCAAGATTTTACTTGCTCAACCCTGAGCTAAAATCTGATATACAGAACCCCATCAAACCCCTCACACCCAGCGACCGCATGGCACTAAAACAACGCTGAGTTTATCACTAAAACACATCTTATAAAAAAAAATTCACATTTCATAACTCCTCCCAACAATAGTAAAAGACACAATATCATGCTCCCAGAGCGAGCTTACAGCAGCTCAGCCGTTTGATAGTTCGTGGACTACTCAAACCTTATAGGCTATGACAAACTTATACAATTATCTTCATCAAAAAGAAAGAGTTTTTATATGATTTTTATATTTTAATATGTTTTTTCCCGGCTGCACTATAAGGGCAGCCTATTTTCTTCTATACCAAACGCTCAACAATCCTGCTTTACGACCCAATACGCTGGGCTACAACCGCGAGCCAACAAGCACCAAGCGCAAAATACTACTCAAACCAAAGCAGGAGGCTACCCGTGTGTCAATTTACCCAGGATCATATACCCCTGAACGACCACATGCAACCTCGTTGTCACAACCGGCAATATGGCTTATGTCCAGGTTATATACCAATAACCTTAGTGACCACCTGGTCAGCCTCATACTCCGATTGTGAAACTGGTCCAAGATCTCGAGAGGGTAATGATCTGGGTAAACTACACCGACCGGACCATAGGCTGGAACATAGATCTCGAAATGCCCCAGCGCATCATTGTCCTTTTCACTTTCATTCATCAGGCTCTGACACGTTGCTGGTGCATTCTTAAGTCCGTCAGGCACAACATTGCACTGGTAGGTACTCCCGTCCACAACAAAACCACATACCTCTTTAGCACGCTCGGACAAAGTTACAAGCAACGACCACTCACATTCCTTATCCCTCAGATCCTTCGTCCACACGTAATCCAGCTCTGCTTGCACCATAGGCTGTCGAGCAGGATTTATACGGCAGGGAATTAAACTGAGCCTTGCACTATCTCCAGCCTGCATGTCGGATTCTACCCCGTACCTCAGGCCTGGAGAAGCAACAAACATGCGAAAGTACTGCCATAGCCTAGTAAATAACTGCCTTGCACTGTCTCCACGAACAACATGCCTTGTGCCCTCCCACAACCCAGCCGAGACCGCAGCTTCTAACCTGTAGTCTCCCTCCTTCTCCACCTTCGTCCCTAGAACAGCCAGGTCATGAGAGGGACAATCAGTACCACCCGTGCAGTCACTCCCACAGTTCATTATAGCTAAGGCTTCCCCGCCGATACCGTACATGCGCACCCCCACATTCCTTGTGACGACATCTGCCTGCGCAGCATCACCGCTTTTAGCGACATGGCCAGATACAGTCGGTCTGTGGTAGGGCTGTTGCATTAGACTAGAGCAGCATTGGGAGGCTATGTGACGACCGGGCACTGCGATACCACAGCCGACCCTACCAATCTGCTCAATGTCCTCCTTTTGACCACCACCCTTGGCAGCCCATGGGTCGACCCTGACCTGGCAACCATGCCAAGGCCTCGTCGCCCACCTTAAACCACCGAAACAACGAGGCTAACGGTCTTTTAACAGTCACATGACCTGCCTGCGGAACATCTCGCACCGCCCGAGTTGTGAGACTCAGGGGCTCGGCACGACCAGTGGGGTATGAACCGAGCTGGTGCTGGAGTGCTGCACACTGCTGCTCAGACAGGTGCTCTAGCGCTTCCACAGCCACCAGACTCGTGTCCCCCGCCCACTGCTTCGCCGAGACATGACAATCCCTACTCTCCTCCACCTGTGCCCTACTGCCCCCCTCTCCTTCTCCACCTTGGCCGCGGCAGACCAACGCAGGGACAGTAGGCTGCTCAGGTGGTTGCCTCACAAACTCCTCCAACAGGTTCACATGACATGCTTCCCCGTCCTCGTGTTTAATCTCGACAGCACCATTACCACACTTCTGAACTTCCGGATCCTCCAACTGCAGTTTACAAATATCTGAGGGAACCAACCTGTCTAGATGCTTCCGAAGCAACCCAAGTCCTTCCCCAATATCAAACTGAGCAACCCTTTTTTCTCTCCGTGTGCAACGTTGCTGCCCCGGAGTCTCTTCCGGCCCTACCTCCTCACTAACTGTGACAGGTCCTGGGGCCTCTCCAGACTCCAACATAGGTGCCAATACTAAATCACCCAGGAGAGCCGCCGAGTCAAAACTCTTAAAACCAACTCCAGCTTTAGCCTCCTCCTGTTGATCGTTCCTCTGCTGGTCTGAAGACGGAGGACTAGGCTGTGACACTTTAGCTGCCCGAGCTCGGGTGACAGCACACGCCATGGGTTGTGCCTGGCACCGCTCGACACACTCTTGTTCTCCCCCACTCACGTCGGCCGTCCTCTCGGCAACGACTAAGGGTAGAACCTCAGAAGCGGGCATTGCAAAGTCGTTGCCGAGAAGAAGGTCGACGCCCTCCACTGGCAGTTTCTCCACAATCCCAACATCCAATTCACGTGCCACACCATCCACCTCCAACTCCAACCGCACCAGCGGGTATGACCGAGTTGCATTAATACCCTGCACCCACTACCACCCGAGCCGCATTTATAGGGTAGCCTGTCAAATTGTTCATCAGAGTCTGGGAAGCACCTGTATCACGCAAGACCTCTACTCCATGCTTGCGCCCCGCCCACATCACGCAACCCCGTCCTCTATGGTCGCAAAAAACATCCTGAGCAGGGTTCGAGCCTCTCAGGTGTTTCTGCATTGGCTGTGCCTCAGCCTCTGACGAACTGCCCGGGCAAACTCAGAAGACTTCGGAGACACACCAATGTTGCAGGCCAAAGACACAGCTGCTGTAGGTGGTTTGCTAGGACAGACTCTTGCAAAGTGCCCCTTTTCATGACAAAGATAACACTCCAACTCCCCTCTGGGCTTCCCTTGGTACTGGGAAGGGCCCGGCCCCTTCTTAAATGGGCGTGTTAGTCTTGTGGTCAGTCTTGGTATCATAGCTCTTGTACTTGTTTGCATAATGTATATCACTAACTCGGGGGGGTGGGGTGTCACGCCCCTTGTTACCTGCCTCACTACGCTGGGCAGACCCGCACCCACGAATTAATGATAGCCGGAGGTCAGCCATCTCAGCTGCCTCCTGTAGAGTTTTAGGGTTCTTTTCTTTAATAGTTAAAGTCATATCTGCACCAGTACACTTATAAAACTGCTCGAGCAGAAACAGCTCAGTCAACTGTTCGGCCGTCTCAGCTTTCTCAGAACGTGTCCAGTTAGCAAGTGCATTCTTTTAAGTCCCGGGCATGTTCAAGAAAGGTCGCCTCCCTAGTCTTCGTAACACCCCGAAACTTCAATCGATATGTTTCTGGTTGCAACTCGTATGCCCGTAGGACAGCTCTCTTCAATTCTGGGTAGTCAATGCAAGACTCTAAAGGCAGTGCATCATAAGCCTTCAGACCCTTACCCGTAAGTCTTGAGGAGACCAGAGCTGCCCACTTCTCTTCAGGCCAATTATGCTCCCTACACTTCTTCTCAAAACGATTAAAAAATTCTGTGACTTCAGTTTCACTAAATGCCGGCACCAATTTGACTAAGTGGGACAAGGACTGTTCTCTTACTTGGCCCTCACGGCCCATCCGAATCCCTGTCGACTCTGCACGAGTCTTATCTAAATCTATTTGAGCACAATATTTCTCTGAGTCGTACCTAAGCTCAGCCTCGTGCCTCCTAGTCTCATCCTCGTGCCTCCTAGTCTCATTCTCGTGCCTCCTAGTCTCATTCTCCTGCTTCCTAGACTCAGCCTCAATCGCATACCTCCTAGACTCAGCCTCGATTGCATACCTCCTAGACTCAGCCTCCATCTCCTGCTTCCTAGCCTCAATCTCAATTTTAGCAAGCTCGAGTTTAAATATCATCTCAGGAGACAGGCCGGAAGAGGGAGCTGCCACTACTGAAGGAGGGGGGGCAAGAACTGGGGAACCACCATACGCACCGCCCGAGGGCACTCCAATCTTCCAATTCTCATCCCTCTGTGGGAGGGTGCTAACCTCCGGTACTTGAGTGGACGGCACTGTGGGAGTCGAGTGAGAGGGGATCTGGGGAGGAACCCCCCCAAACGCCCTCTCCTCCGAAACCCCATGTCGCCCACGCAACACCCAGGAAATCAGCTCCCCCTTGGACATCCCTCCTACATTGGATAGACCCAAAACCTTGGCTATCAGGTGCAAGCCATAAACATTCACCCCAGTCAGCCTCTCCTCCGTCACGTGGTACTGCTTACTCACAAAAAGTCTAGCATCCTCCTCACTAGTTACTAACGGCACCTCCTCAAATAGCATCTCTCGCTCCTCGTCAATACTAGGGCACGACATACTGAAGTTCACAAAAAATTCTCGAGACAAAAGTGTTAAACTCCCTTATGTAAGCACTAATTACTAAATTAACTGGAGTCTCTTAAATGCTCTCCTAATTGCCTTACAAAAAAAAATATTCTTCAATATGTACGCTAAAGTACGAACAAACAAATGTTGTACAACTCTGCAAAAAATTATACTGTTCACAAAATCCTAAGCAAGGTCGCCATTTGTTACGACCGGGCACTCGGGTACACTAGGGCTCTTACACAGGACTCGAGTATGGCTCGCTGCCACAACGGAAACACACGATCCCAACCCCAGAGTACTGCCAGCCGAACAAAAAACGCCACTACCCTCCAGAGTTCTATCTGCTATAACGGGGTATACAAGAACTCGGTACTAGCGTTTCACACAACAGACTAATAGCAAGACGGGAGTTATCTAGTCTGGTCAACAATCAAACAAAGAAGAAAGTACTACAACACTAAAGAATAGTGTTGGCCGAAGCCGAAGTAATCCACCCTTGAACTAAGAACTTAAGAAGTCCTCCACCCTCTACTTCGGATCGGCACTATTACGTTACGTTAAACAATAGTCCTCGAGCATCAAGCAAGGAATCTTCTGATAAGTTAGATGCTTCTCGAATACTCATAAGAAGTAAGTATCGGATTTTGAACAGCAATTTAATGAATAACTCACTGGTAATTAAAGGCTTTAAATTGACATAAGAAGAATTATAAGAATAAGCAATAGGATATGGCAAACATTAAGAAGAAGTACTCCGACAAAGCACTGGCAATAGCCTACTAAGATTGTGCTCGTGGGCCACTAATCTCTGAAGTAGCTAAGCGTGCCACACATGAAATCAATAGTGCTTAAACAATAATATACATAAGGAGAAGCTTCAATACTATGCTGTATCTGCTGGTCGAGCAAAGTCTAGCTGGGATATCTAAGGTTAAGAGACAATGGCTGAGCAAGCGGCTCGTAGCCTAGCGAGGTCCTTAAGACTGTGCGGCCAAATTACGGTAATTGACGGGATGCTCTCTTGAGAGATCCAGATCACTAGTATCTGGTTCTCTCCTGGCGATCCTCTCAAAGTCAAGCAAATGAGATAGCACAGTGTTGGGTGGCACAGGCAAAAGCCCTCACTCGCAACACAGTGCTAAACTCCCACGGTACACAATCAAAAAGACCCCCTAGGCTTCCCACGTCTCCGTTGCAATTGTGCTGGTTCAACCAACCTAGCACTCATAGGAAATCACAACTCGAGGAACCCTATCCCAGTCTAGCATTACCTAAACCAGCAGAAAACAGGAACATGAATAATAGTACACAGGGAAATACATATACGAGTGCAACAAACATCAATCAATCCTATTCTAGTTAACCCTTCCAAAAATAGGCTATCTAACAGGCACTTATCTCGTGAGAACTCAAGCGATAATACTTTGGCTGACTAAATCTGCACCAAAGGGGTCATTGAGGTTAAAAAGGGTTCAGAAGAAGAAGAAAATAGGCTGTTCAGAGAGTAGAGAAAGTTCACATCAGTCGGAAGAATATCGATAGTTGCAAGGGATATGAGAGGTCGCTTTGCCTGATGAGTTCTGAAGCATGGTGGCAAAAACCTCTCTTTTTATACTCGGCCCTCTAGCGGCATATCTCAAACTACTTAAGGACCGCCCACTGGCAATCATGACGTCATATTCTCTCAATCTGGGATTGACAAAGAACTTCCCACGCGCTGAAAGGGAGGAAGGGAGGAGGGAATTAGGCCTACCGGCCCGCGTGGCGCACTCACCGACCCCACGCCACGTAATATCCCTCCTCTCATCATTACATACAAGTCCCACACACAATACTTATATCTAATGATATAAAATAGAACTCGTTGACTTAGAAGAAAACAAAATACATAATGATAATACTTATAGTACAACGGTTCACATAAACTGAGTTAGGAAACTCTACACAGACTACAGCCAAAGTTCCTGCCCTGACGATCCTAGCGAGAGTGGGGCCTGACTGGGCGTTCTGTACAGCATGCTCATACTCGACATGCGTCACATCAGTAGTAAAGCCTCATGTAGCGAAAAGGTTGTCCTACATATCAACGTGCCATTGAACCAAGGAAAGTCCCCACCGGCCTTGCCCTTCGTGGTCCGGTATGGGTTAACCCTCTCACGACCATAGGATGCAGAGGTTGCCAGATTAGCAATAAGAAATAGATTACTCTCACTGTTATAATTACCTCTCCAAAATTAGTTTTCTGCCCACAGCTAACTCAAAGACAACTGCAGAGGTTGAAGTAAACAAACTAAAGGTTTATAGATACCCCTGACGGTAACAAAGGCTTTAAAGTATCCCTAATAGGCTCAAAAATTGCGTCAGGATGTGAGAGGGATAAGACACCCCCGTATGATGTTCTTAAAGCATTCTAGTCTGTCCACACCGTAGGTAGAGGAGAAGGAAGCCACTTGTTACCCGAATACTTGTTGCCATCAGCAGGCTACAATTTGAGCAATGGGGCCTATGTATCCACCACTCTTCCATGCATAATCACTGTGCTCTCAACGCGTCCCATGTTACGACTAATTGGGTCCCGTTGATGGGCCGACCCGGGCACTTCCAGCCTCCCCAAAAAGCAGGCAGCCAACGACCGCCCCCTACTTTATTCTTCCAAAAGTAGCGTTACGGTCGACCCCACTCTGACCGGGGGGTAACATGAGTCCCAGATCAGCCCATCCACTGACGCACCCGTGACAAAAAGAGTAAAATTGGAATAACTTTTTGATACTCGAGGGCCAGAAACGTTTCCTAGTTTACATACATAATGTGTTGTACCTTCTAGGACTTGCCTTACTCATACTACGCCTTGAACCGTCTTCCCTAGCATTGTTGTAAAAACGGCCAGGATAGGGGTTGTAGACTAGTTAAGATAAGTCACCACCTGATACCTCGGTGTGACAAATACTCTATGCTCCTTAGACCTACTAGTTACTAAGACTTAAGTGTTAGGCATAACAAGGTAACTTGGATAATTTTGGATTAATGACAGACATTGCAATCGACCGGCGGTCGCCGCTCTAGCATCATTGATTCCTCGAGAAAAAAAACTTGGGTATGCTGGGTTAAATTTTGTAGCTGCCGGTAAAAAACGTTCGTAATTATTCCCAGAGGGCTTGTGGTTACTTGGCTCGGCGGTACCCACAGGTAACTGGACATAACAACATTGAATGTTGGATTGGCCTGGCCCCTGGCCCACTCAGTTCTCCCCTGTCTTCCTGACTCAACGGCGAGCTCTGGAGAGAGAGAGGGGGGTGGTGGGGGGGGGGGGGGGTGACCGGACGTACGGGGTGCCAATCGGCTGAGTCCGCCGGGGCATAGCCCGGAGTCTTACCGTAGTGGTCTCTGGTGCATACCAGTGTACCTCTTACGAGGTCTACTCCCGGATCGGTATACCGTTATCAGGTTTTTCGGAGAGGGAGATAGCAAAGGAATAGAAGAGATGATGTAGGTTAGCATCGACGACCGCCTGTCATTGGTTGTAGTCGTGCCCTACAAACTAATATTAACAGATAAATCTCTTTCACTTAAACTGTGTCAGGCAGGGACTGGTTAAGCATGACTTCCACATCCCTTTTGGTTTCAGAGGTTATTGTGGATGCTGTTAATACTGGAGAAAAAAGTAACCGGTAAAACACATTCTCGGGTATACTTAAGCCCTTTACCATGTTGAGTCTGAGAAGTTGTCTAGCCCGAACCGCCTCAAACAAGGTTGTTCTTATGTCCCTGATAGACCTTGCCGGGTGTGGTAGTATTAGATGCTGAAACACTTTGACCGCCTCCCTATTACTAATTTCCCTCTCTGGCTTAGCGATGGACTGGGCTGTGTCTCTACTGATTAAAAATGAGGCAAACTTCTTATGAGCATTATCTCGCAACAAAAACTCGCGTTGGAGTTCAATGGGGTCGGGAGTTTTAAAAGGTTCTGGAAAGTCCTTAAGTGTTAACTGGGGGGCTATAAGGAACTCGAAAATGGGTAAGGGAACCCCTCTCGGTTGCGGATTCAATAAATCAAACTCTAGTTGGTTAGGTAGGGGAATAGTAAGGGAGGGCAGAGATGTTAAATCGATAACAAATCGTTGCACTTCCAGAGCCCAGTCCACCCATGGGCCGTGTCCGACCTCCCCCAGGTTTATTTCCCGTTGTACCGCCGGCAAGGGAGCCGGAGTTTTCAACCAGTTTGGTGCGTTAGTCCTCGAGCCATAACCGTGAACGCCGTAAGGCCGGAAACAGTCAGGGCACAATAGATCCCCTGGGGAAGGTTGGGCACTCTGCTCTGGCAGATAGACAAAATAGTGATAATTTGCAATGCTGGGAATAGCCCTAATTTGTGCTTTCACAATGTTACCTTGGGCGTCTTTCGCCTGCAAGTCCTTATTCTTTTTCATTTCTATGGTCCACTAATGCGGAACTAGGATCTCCCCTGGGATCGACCAATGTTCCTCCCCTGACGCCGTAGGGCTCACTGACCACCAGAGTTCCTCCTGCCCTCGTTGGGGTGGGAGCGAATCTGTCATTGGAGTCTGTTTACGAACAGGATTAAGTAGATGAGAGCAACGTGCCGCCGGGGTTCCGTAAGGGGATCCCAGAGCAGTTTCCGCCGGGGAATCAGATTTTACTTTAGACTTTGGAATGGTTACAAGCTGTGTGCTACAATTTAAGGGCTCTACGGTTTTCTCCGCTGAAGGGGCCGAATAACTTTAGCTGGTGACAGGAGGCATACAAAGATACTCTCTAAGGGTTCTGAATTAACACCTTACGAGCGGCCTATGCGGTTTATTTATATGTACCGCCCAGCGGGGTGTTTTTAGCCAAAATAGGGCTGTTTACGTGATCATTTTCATGCCTAAATAAGACCCAGAACGTAAAACAAGTATCTATCCCTGAAAGGGCATAAACAGAGCTTTCGAATGACACCATAACGATCCTTTTATGATGGCTAGTTTTCTTGCAAAAACCGTGCAACGCGAGTGCAAAAAGCATGTAATTAGGCACTTTCCCCATACAATTCCATATATAGCGAGTGAGAGAGGGAGGGAGGAGGTGGGATTCGTGTCAGTAGGTTCGCCGCGGTGGTCTGGAGCAGTCATACGCTCGCTACTCTCCTGCCACCACTTGTCTCTCTCTCTCAGCAACATTACGTGCTGAAATTGCCACACGATATATGTCGAGCACCGCCACATAGTCCAGCTTTATTTAACTCGACTTATGTTGCTCGCCGCTAATTAAGGGTTAAACAAGGGGCTTGGTGACAGTGGTCGAACGATAGAATTGTCCGGGGTAAGGGGAAGAACTGAGTCTGACCGGGAAGCTCCTACCTCCGCAGAGCGAGACCTTTTAGAAATGGCACATTGTTGCAGTACCTTCTGTAATAAGTCATCCAAATGTTTCGCCGTGACACATTGATTGCGGGCCCCTTAAGAGATTTGGGCCTTACCTGTTCTACTGTCTCACTAGTCCCTACTGGCATACTTGTACCTGGTAATTCCTTAGACTGGTCCATTGCCTGATTTGTTAGGGGATAATTCGTTTTCGAACCTGTCCCCTGCCCTTGAGGCACCGGCGGGGTGACTGTCGCCGCCTCTGGTGCTCTTTGCCTGTCATATAAAATTGGCTCAAGCTTACTTGGTGCTAAGATGTTGTTTTGTCTGAGAGTACTGCCGGAGGTTAGTAAACTCGCCGGTAATTCAATGCTACTTGACTTGGGAAGTGACTTGTCTCTCCCTGGAGCACCTAGACTGGGCGTTACTGACCTGTCTCTCCCTGGAGCACCTAGACTGGGCGTTACGACCCCCGTCTCTAACGGGGAATGTCGTTCAATAGCCTTAGCTTCGGAAACGTATGACTCTTCCGAATAACCAATTTTGCCAACACTAATTTGGAACCTCGAGAACTACTATTGCTTTAGAACTACTAGAGACTTCCCTACTACCTCCGGCCACTGTCCCGAAGAGGCCGGGAAAAACCCCGGCGACTCCGGGGCAGAAGCCGCAGGCCCTGGGTGTGCCCTAGACTTACACTCTAGCTGTTTAATCTCAGTCGAACTGGTGTGGACCTCAGCCTTATTCTGGACCTGCGCGGGGAACTCCAGCTTCTGCCTTTTGGAAGACCGAAGACTCCTAGCAGCTGGTTGTTCCCCTTGTTGGTTGGAGGACCGGGACTGCGAAGGCCAAGTTGTCCGGACGTCAAGAGATGTTGAGCGAGTTCTCTTGGTTTGGGGAGGGGAGTCTAATTCAGAAAATTTTGGTTCCCCGAGGGGAGCTAAGGGTTCAACTGAGTGTTGTGTGTTAGCTGAATTTGACTGAGAGACTAAGGGATCATCAAAAGAATAGAGGCGAATCAGCCTGAGTAA
Source organism: Lithodes maja (assembly GCA_037953745.1). Classification (NCBI taxonomy): domain Eukaryota; kingdom Metazoa; phylum Arthropoda; class Malacostraca; order Decapoda; family Lithodidae; genus Lithodes; species Lithodes maja. The sequence continues at coordinate 14,494 of JBAKBP010014909.1, forward strand.
CTCGGCATTGTCGCAAAGTAGCTCTACGTTAGCCACCCTGTTGGCATAGGTGGCAAACTTATTCTTAATCTCAATTTTTTTTTTTTTTTTTTTTAAGAGACAATGAACGGAGGAAGGAAAAACACAGATAAAACAAAAAGATCCATGTGCCTAAAGGCATCCTCCATTCATAAAATGTTTGTAACAACTGGATTTAAACATTTGTAGATTGTAAGTTTGTGGAAAGCAATTCGAGGGAAGTGAATTCCAAAGAGTAGTAGCTCTGGGGATAAATGAATTCTGATAAGCAGAAGTTCTGCATTGTGGAGGAGAAAGTGTAAATTCATGGGCGCTCTCAACCGCCCTAGTTCTACGGGGAAAGATGTGGAGAGGCGGCACAATTGAAGCAAGTTCCTCGGAACAATTGCTGTGAAAATATCTGTAGAATAATGCAAGGGATGCAACGTTTCTTCGTATGGATAATGTAGGAAGGTCCTGTGTGATTGCAGGGTTATTGATTAATCTAATAGCTTTATTTTGAATTTTGTCCAACTGCCTCAATGCAACCACTCCACTTCCACCCCACAGAGGTGAACAGTAATCCATCTGAGAACGCACATGACTTTTATATATCACGGCCAACTGCTCGTCAGTGAAGAATTCTCGAACTCCGTACAGGAGTCCCAGTTTTTTAGAGGCATTCTTAGCAATGCTTCTAACATAATGTGTCCAGCTCAAGTTAGTAGTTAATGTTACACCGAGAATGTCAATACTAGGGGAAGTGGGAATATTTACATCATTAAAAAATATATGGGAGTCAGTGAGATTCTGTCGGTTAGAAAATTGAATGTACTTGGTTTTCTGTGCATTAAAGGAAACTAGATTCTTTTGTCCCCATCCATTAATTCTAGAAAGGTCCTGGTTCAGAGAAATTGCAGTGTTTATTTTTGAATTTATAAGATCGGGTTGGGTGAAAGAATTGGTAAATGTGAAGGAACTGTGGAGTGTTGAGTCATCTGCGTAGGAATGTATTGGATTATGAGTGGTAGATATGAGATCATTAATAATAATAATAATAATAATAGTTCTTAAAGCTAGCACATGCTAAGCTAGCTAAGGATAGCTCAATAAGGCCGATTAGGCGTATTTCCATTGGGGTCCTGTACTACTACCCCATCCCTTTGCTCATGAGGGATGGTAACGACTCAGTGCTTGTGAAAAATCTTTAATGCGCCGAGCGTGGGCGCGAACCCGGGCCTTCTGGGTGGAAGTCCGAGACGCTAGTCACTACACCAAGCGAGCCGCTTGATATTCATTGATATGAATGAGGAACAGAATTGGGGCCAAAACTGATCCCTGGGGAACACCAGCATTTATTGAGTGAAATTGAGAATAAAGGCCATCTACCATTACACGTATTTTTCTGTTATGAAGATAAGAAGAAATTAGTGGAACTAATGATGCAAGGCCGTAGTGTGACATCTTCGACAATAAGGATTGATGCCAGACTCTATCAAATGCCTTTGATATATCCAGTGCTATTGTATGTGTTTCACCATGTTGGTCTGTAGCTTGGTTGATTTGATGCGTAAGAAGGCAAAGCATGTCTGCAGTTGATCGACATCGTCTAAAACCATATTGCCTATCACTGATTAATTTATTATTCTCAAGATGCTTAATTATGTGATTATTTAATATAATTTCAAAGACTTTACCAAGAGTGGAAGTTATAGCTATTGGTCTGTAGTTTGATGGATCTGAAGAGGCACCTTTTTTAGGAACTGGATGGATGTTTGCTTCTTTCCAGGGTACTGGGAAGCATGAGGTATGAGTACACAGACGGAAAATTTTTGCCAATACAGGAGCGAGCACCAAGGAGCAATTCTTAAGTACTATTGGAGGAATTTCATCTGGACCAGGAGCCTTATCTACTGAGAGATTCTGCAAAATAGTTTTGACATGTCTGGTGTGGATCTTAAGTGAGGGAATTTCAGGCGAATTAAAATTAAGTACAGGGACATCTTGATTTATTTCATCTAAGGTTGAGCTGGTGGAGAAAATATCCGCAAGAAGGTTAGCTTTACCTCGTGGGTCACTTACAAGATTGCCAGTCGGAGATTTTAATGGTGGAATGGATGAAGCAGTAGTGAAGTTGGATTTAAATGAGTTAAGAGTAGACCAAAATATTTTGTTATCATTTGGATTATTTAGAAGTTTATTTGCCTGCTTGTGGAGAAAGTTTGATTTAGTTAGGTTTAATACAGTTTTGGCATGATTTCTGATGTTTCTAAAGTAATTAAAGGCTTCATATGTTTTTGATCTTGTGTATGCATTGTAGGCTATTGCTTTTTGTTCAGTTACTCTAGCACAATTATGGTCAAACCATTTAGGTGAATTAGATCTTTTACTGTACTTTTGATGAGGAATAAAAGTATCCATTCCAATTTTTACAAAATCTTGTATGTGGCTCAAGGTGGAGTGTGCATCATTAGAAAAGAAAGAGGTCCAGGGAATATCAATAATGAAACCTTGAAGACCCTCCCAGTCTGCCCTATCGTAATGCCATTTAGTCACCAAAACAGGTTCAGAGTGGGAAGGTGTGGTAGGTGATAGACAGGTGGCCTGTATCAGACAGTGATCAGAAGATCCAAGCGGGGACCTCACTGTAACATCATAATTTTCTGAATTGGTTGTTAAAAATAAGTCCAGTAGGTGGGAATTATGATTAGGATTATCTGGTACACGGGTGGGTTGGTTGACTAGTTGAGTGAGATTAAATGAGTCTGCAAATAGCTCACATTCAAGACCAGCATCATCAGTCCTGGCTGAATGAGTGAGCCATTCAACATTATGGAAGGCTAGAAGGCACAAAAGATCTTGAGAAATGATCCAATGAAGGAGAAAGTCTGAGCAGACTGGACATTTCTGAGAATTCCACAAGAAATTTGACCTATTTAAACAAGTAACGCACTGAATGCAAAGTTTGTGTGCTGTTACCGGGACTAATAAGCAGGTAGAGGTGGAGCAAATCGAAAACTGAGGCATGGTTACTGAACTTCACCTCCCCGCTGGGAACAGATCCTTCCTCTAGTTGGTGCTGCTCACGAAGTGCCGAGATCTGGAAATAAAATTTCCAGGAATCAATGCTCATAAGGATAACCTGAGAGGTTCAACACATCCTACCTGCTCTGAAGCTTCGGAAAATAATTTTGCCACTCAAAATTATATTCCGCCGCATCTGAGAAACTCGTGTGGAAACCCTACCCCTTTCTCAGGGTTACCGCGAGTCAGACTGCTTACCTGTGACATGAGTCACTGACCCTGAACCCGCCGACTTTTCTTATCCGAGAGGCTATTTGGACTAGCTGGATAGGAAAAACCATGAACTGTGCCGCTGAGCGTACGAAGTGTGAGGCGAGTACAGGGTGAGTCTATAAAATCAAGCTCCTTTCAGCCGGCCTAAGCATGACCGCCGGGAAGGAAGTAGCACTTACGCTACTATGGGTAAGTTGGTATACACCCCTCCCGCCCGGCGGGAGTTGCGGCCTCGATATACTGAAAGAGGGCCGGCGGGAAAACCAACCCCGAAAAATCGTCTCAACAAAAGCTATGGGTAAGCTGGTATACCCTCCTCCCGCCCAGTGGGAGTTGCGGCCTCGATATACTGAAAGAGAGCCAGCGGGAAAACCAACCACGATCAATCGTCTCAACGAAAGACCGATCAACCGAAAAACAACCCACAAAGTCAAACAGTACGTCTCCTGTCCCTCGACATAATTATGTAACAGAGACATAAACCTGAGGGGACCAGGGGGACACAAATAAATAATTGTACATACAATAATAAAATTTTACCCCTAGACTGCTAAGGAGACCCCTACTGAGGCTGGCCACGATGCTCGTAGAATCGTCATCACGGTAGCAAACTAACCTACAAAGATACACAGACGTAGCACGAGGAAAGAGGGGCTCCCAAAAGGGGCCCGCAAGCAGACTCGGACACTAGAAGGCACCGCACCACGTGTGGCCACCCTTAGACTAGAGCGTCTGCTAAAATAAGAATGCAACTGCCTCATAGAGACGGTCTGAAGCATTAACTCCTGCGAAGATAGTAGCCTCCTAACTAGTAAGATGAAACAACAGCTAAGGCGCAGTGATAATACAAAACACAAACATGATGCGCTGGTCCTGGTGAACTGTAGGCGCCAGAACAAAAGTACCCTATTTTAACACTCCCTGCGGGCATACCAAGCTAATGCGGGCCTGTGCTAGCTAATCTAAACCCTGTTCAATACAACTCAGATATATACAAATGAGTATAAGGACTCACTAGAAGCGAGCGAACGAAGAATGAATGTGGCGGAGCGCAGGCGACACACGTCTAAGCAGGTTGCCCGCGGGGAGTAGAAGGAAGTATGGCGACTCAGGGAGCAGCGTCAGGGAATCCCACACAAGAAATCCACGAGATGGAAAGCTATATTATAACAATTATTAAATATATTTTTCTTTTTTATAATTTACGAAGGTGTTTTCATAGCGAGTACCCAATCATAAGACGATTCCATAAGAGAATAAGCGTTACCCTTATGATGTTCATCCCCGCGGCGGTAGATTCAAACTGCTGACCCGCGGGCATTTGAATGGAGGCTATTATACTAATAGGCATATCGTCAATGATTACGGGGCCCCTACTAAATATTAGGTTTTCTTTACTTCCCTCCGGGAATCAAACCTATAATTTAGTCTGAGCGTGACAGGAAAGTTTGAGCCAGAGAGTTGAGAATTCAATGGACTCAAGTTGGGAACCGCCAGCAGCTCCTTCTCTGTCTCCTCCTACTTCCTCTACGAGTCTATCCTAATGCCCAAGCCAAAGGAGGATGTTGTGTATATGTGCACAACAAACAAGCATAGCCTATAGGAGAAAGAGAGGGGATATGATAGAGACTATTAAGATAGTGTCAGGAAAGTATGATGAGGATGTGTGTGAAGGTATCTTCTTGATGCGGGAGGGAACAAGAACGAGAGGACACTCTAAGAAAATTTACAAAGAAAGAAATAGGCTTGAGAAGGCAAAGAACTCATTTTGTGATAGAGTGGTAAATGAGTGGAACGCACTGCCCCAGTATGTACTCGATTCCGAATCAATAAGGGAGTTTGAAAGTAATCTTGATAAAGCATGGGGAAGACAAGATTTGAAGTTTGATTATAAAGCAAAAATACAGAATAGTAAAAATGTTGCGTCTGCTACCCGCCGCCGCCAACACCGTGAACGACCGCAGCAGTGCAAGTACTGATACTGAGCTGGATACACAGGCCTAGTTTGCCTTTTTCCAGAGGATCTACTGTAAGAAACTGTAAGAAACTTACTTGCTCTCATGTTCCCAACTTGAGTCCATTGAATTCTCAACTCTCTGGCTCAAACTTTCCTGTCACTCTCAAACTAAATACTTCTGTGTCGACTATCTATCCCCTAACTTTACTAACTTTCCTAAATTCTTTAACTATTTAAACTCTAAAGTGGAACACATCCTATCAACCTCCCTCTGAAATCTCTCAATGTTCACCACCTCCACCGCCAATGGCTCTCCTCTCACTTCACTGACCAACCTGGTGAACACGCTTACATAATTTTTATCCTAAATGACCTAGAGCCAACACCCTACTCGCATCCCTGACCGCAGTGGAGATCGGCCCAACATCCTTGACAAAGTCATTCTAACCTCTAATCCTTCTGCTTACACTGTAAACTTTCTCTCTGTTGGGCTCCTCCGATTATAACCTTATTTCTGTTACCTGTTCTATCTCTCCAGTACGCACTGTACGGCCATGTGATCCTCCCAGCCAGAGGCGCTTGTGGCACTTTGGTGCTGCCGACTGGGAGGCTCTTTAGCAGTAGGTCTACTCCTTTGATTTCCCATGGAATGATTTTTGCTTCCGTGGTTGGGAACACTCTGAGTGTGCTGAACATATTCCCGAGGTAATAATCTTGGTCATGGAGGCATACATTCCATTTTCTTTCTACCAGTATAATGCTAACAAAATCTTGGTTTAATCACGTTTGTTCTATTGCTGTCGCCAATAAGGAGCAAAAATTCAAACGGTACTGCCGCCTTCAAACTAAGATTAGCAATCTTGTACTTTCTATATTGCTGCCTGGAATCAAGCCAAATCTATTCTTCGACTTGCCAAAAACTCTTTCATCAACAACAAATGCTCAGACTCTAGTTCTTCCCAAGCTTCCTGGCATATAGCCAAAAACTTCACCAACAATTATTTAACTTCCTCGACTTTTCCTCCTCTTTTCCACTCTGACGGTACCTCTTTCATGTGACCTCTTCCTTTGACAAAGCTGAACTCTTCTCTAAGAACTCTACCCAACATTATTCAACTAGTTTTCCACAACGACCCACCACGCAATCACTCCAATACTCACGTGATAAAGCCATAGCACGCCTATCTTCTGATCTGTCAACTACTTCCAGGGGAGGTGTGGTGGAGTGGTCTTGCCACTGGCCTGGTAATCCAAAGGTCCCGGATTCAAATCCCGATGTATCAATGGGAAGATATTATTGGGATGGAATCTGTGCTGTACCTGGTATCAGTGCATTACCACAAGCCCACCGAAACGTCAATAAAATACCCTCATTGTTCCCTGATTAAATAGCACTGTATTGATATTCCCATATTCAAAATATGCTATAGGGGTGCAATGCCTGGTGAGTTATCTGCTCAATAGGTGGCGTTGTGTGTGTGTAAGTGTGAGAGTCCGAGTGTAGGGGGTGAGACAGTGAAGCACGGGAACGAGGTGGCTTCAGAGATGGGGTCGTTTCGGACCATGAGTGAGCACCGTGCCTCATGTGAAGGCAAGATGGCAGGTGCTCGTTGTACTCTACGTGCTTCACATGTCTCACTCCCTAGACTGGAACAAGACCTCACAGGCTTCACTGTTCATTGTAAAGCGGTGAATGTTAAGGCTCTCAGCCTATGCCCGAGAGGAAGTAAGTTGGGGGGAAAAAAAAAAAAAAAAAAAATGTGGCAAAAGGGAATCTTGTTACTTTCAATGCCTCCAAGACCCAATTTCTCCTTCTACCCGGCACAATCTTCCACAAGACTAGCAATCACTCTTCAACAATACACAAATCAACCCTTCATCTCCACTCGATATTCTTGGTGTATCTTTTTCTTCTGAACTTTCTTGGAAAGATCATATTATCAATCTTGCTAAAACAGCTTCCCAGAAGTTAAGTGTGCTCAACCGTCTCTATCTACCGCACAGCTTCTTGCTCTGTACAGGGGCACTGTGAGCCCATGTATCGAGTACTGTTCGCATGTGTGAGGAGGTTCAAGACACACTGCACTTTTCAAAAGGGTATACAGTACTCAAAAGCATTTTCTCACAAATTCACCTCTTCTTACTAATTCCCTACAATCTCTCTTTACACGCCACAATGTTGCATCTCTCTCACTCTTCTACCGCTATTACAATAATCAATGTTCTTCAGAGCATTCTCAATTTGTACCTCCTCCCTTACAGAGAGTGGTGGGCAGTTGACCTTCAATACATTCCCACCCCAATTCTGTCCAACTCCCTAACCCAAGATTGAACTGATTTTCCCAGTCTTCCTTCTACTTAACAAGTAAGCTATTGAATTCTCTCTCTCTCAAGCTGTCCTTTCTTCATACTATAATTCAAATGCTTCAAGTTCTGTGTGTCCAGACAATTTGACTCTAACATACCTTGAATTGGGATCTCTTATCACTCTTTCAACTTTGGTGGAACACTTGTTACAGGCAGCTTTGCCTTTTGTCTCCTTCATATACATGTATGTATGTATGTATACACCCAAGCACACACCCCATTGCTGGGGGTGGCCAACAGGAGACAGAGCCCAAACAGAAACAACACCCAAAGTTCCCATTCTGAGGGTCCGGGACCACCCCCGCGCTCCCTAGCCAGTTTCCCCTCCCTCGTCGAGTAGGAGAATTATACAAGGGGAGGAGGATTCCCAGCCCAGTACCCCATCTGCTCAACAGGTGGTGTTGTGTGTGTGTAAGTGTGAGAGTCCGAGTGTAGGGGGTGAGACAGTGAAGCACGGGAACGAGGTGGCTTCAGAGATGGGGTCGTTTCGGGCCATGAGTGAGCACCGTGCCTCATGTGAAGGCAAGATGGCAGGTGCTCGTTGTACTCTACGTGCTTCACATGTCTCACTCCCTAGATTGGAACAAGACCTCACGGGCTTCACTGTTCATTGTAAAGCGGTGAATGTTAAGGCTCTCAGCCTATGCCCGAGAGAAAGTAAGTTGGAATATAGAAAAAAAAAAAAAAAAAAAAAAAAAAAAATACTGGACTAAACTTCCACGGCGAGTAAGAGACATGAGGGGCGTCTCTTTAGACAACTTCAAGGGAGCGCACGAAGTCGAACTTCAAAAGGTGCCAGATGTGCTCATCTTTGCAAAGGAACGTTCTATGTATTGTGACGCACCCAGTGCGTAGCAACGCAACCTGATTGTACTCCTTGGTACTCCACTGTACCGTCACGGTGCGTGTACCGTGTACCGTGCTGGCTGCTTATATTGAGTGTGACAACGTATAACTATGTTCTTTGTATCTCTGCAAAGGTCTCGTCATTTGCTAACCAGTGGTGGGTTTTGTTTTAAGCCATGTCGAGACCTTCCATTTAATATGTAGTATCAATAGAGAAGTTGATAGATAAGACAGTGGGAATTCAGAGAGAGAGAGTGAGTTAGACTTCAGAGCGAGAGGGTAGCGGTGCGCCACGCTGCCGGGGGGGTGGTTGCCAGACGTATGGACCGGTTGGCAGCCCTGCGCTTATAGCTAGGTGCGACAGGGTTGGTAGTACATTGCCGCCTGCATATGCTGCCTGGCTGCCCATGTTGTCGTACTGCACATTGCATGGAGGCTCGCTGTGTGTTCCATGATCAGGTTGCCTAGAACCTTTGAGATTCTAACATCCCTTGCCCTCTCTCCCAACTTCTCACGGTTGCACTCTTTCTCTCTGACGACATTACTCTCATTTCATTCTTCTCTCTATTTAAATGCATAACCTTCCCTTGAGGTCCTAAAGGAGTTTCAGCACTCACCTCTCGTATTACTCTTAGGACAAGCATATATTTACATGTATTAGATTTAAGGGGTTAATGTGAACAGCGATCTTCTTGATGAGGATAGTTGGTGAACGTTCTACATGTTCACGAGTTATATGCCCAGCTCATCATCCAATTTGTGACTAGACTAGTGCCATGTGTAAGAGCCCGACCATGCCCAGGAGTTGTCTGTAGAGGGGCGAGGACTTAGCCTTGATTTGCCTACCGAGCCAGGAGCGAGTGTAGTACCAGAGACTACAGCTCGCTCGTAGTGCCGGTATAGTAGAGTAACGTAATTTATCTGTCCTTGTGTTCTCTGCAGTCTTTTCCTGGGTTCTCGCTTTCGGTGCTGGGACTCGTTGTTCCTGTGACTTGGCCTGCTAGCTAGAACACATGGGGATGATGAGTGGGTTATATCTTTATTTTACTATGCATTGCAGCTCTCTTTAAGTTTATGTATGTAACACTTTACAATACACATTACTCACACACAAGACAACACTATTAATACTTTCATGTATCAATTAACTGCACTGTCGTTTTGCTGCTGTGTCCGGAGTTCCGTTGCGTAGGGCGCATACGGACTCAGAGGGGAGACAGAGTGAGAGAAGCGAAGTAGCCTATGCGGTAGTAGGCTACCGGCGCAGTACTGTTGCCTGCAACCTTTTAGTTATTCCAAGTATAGATTCATTATTACAATAAGTGACTACTATTTATGTTCCTTCCATGTGTATTATTAGGTATCTACTGGATCATGAACATCTTGTATGCTACATGCTAGTGCATGTTAGTAGGGGACAGTTATTCTAGTGCACGCGCTTTCAAGTAGGCGTGTACATTTGTCATTTAGCATTTCACTGTCATACCTTTAGCCTGCTTCTATTCTACATTATTAGAGGCTTAATATTAACGTAGTTTCTTGAGTATTGCATTTCTTTAGTAATAACGTAACCTATAAATGTCTGAGGGAGTTTAGCCTCATAGCCTACCCCTGTTGTACACTTTCGCCGAGTTAAGGTACCTCGTTACCATAGACGATAACTCTGTAGGGCGTTGGTGCTTTTGTTGTCTGGAGCATATAGTATTTGGGACTGGAATCGAGCGTGTCGTTGTCACATAAGCCATTTCTGTCCTACGATCAAGAATCCCGAATATGTATTGCCGATCCAGCCGTAACAGTATGTACAGTAAAAGTCCTTTAATCCAACGACCGACGATTCGAATCTCCCAATAGTCCGAATTTTTCAATTTGAGGCCAAATCCGAATTCACCCGATGGTCCGAATTTCAAGAAGTCCCAAAGTCCCCTTTTTGAGGCATTAGTCCACTCAAATGACACATAATGGAGCACACACATATCATATGTTCATGAATTCACTTTAAAAGTTTACCATTGTCATTGTAGCCTATTACCTACTTCAAAACATTCAGATTAATGGTCAAAGGAAGCTACTGATATAAACGTAAACACCACATCGTCTGCTAGAGCGTTTGTTTTGCTCTTGAACGCATTCTTGGGATGCTCCGATGCGCTACTGGCTTGCACCGCATCGTCTGCAAGCGCATTCAGTCTTGAAAACGCACCTTTGGACGTTCCGATACGCTACTATTTATAGTTCAGTGATCGGAGCGTCCCAAGGGTGCTTTCAAGAGCAAGACAAACTCGCTAGTAGACGATGCAGACATGTGACAATAAGAAGAAGGTGTTTACGTTTATATCAGCAGATTCCTTTGACCATTAATCTGAATGTTTTGAAGTAGGTAATAGGCTACAATGACAATGGTAAACTTTTGAAGTGATTTCATGAACATATGAGCCGATATGTGTGCACCATTGTGTCATTTGGGTGGCCTAATGCCTCAATGTTTTCGTCAGGCCACAGGTTCATAGGGGTAAAGTCTGATAATCCGAACGAGGGCCGGTCCGCTGCCCTTTGGATTAACGGAAGTTTACTGTATGTATGTATGTATATACTCATATGCGTTATATGAGTTATATGCGTTATAATACTTCTTCATAGGACTATAGCAAACAGAAGTGGAATCAACATAGACTATAGACTAGATGGCAACCTCTTCAACATTCGTAGATTTCAAGCAAGAACAAAAGTCTCTATGGAAAATATCCTGGAACTTTAGTATGCAGATGATTGTGCTCGCCAGAGGAACTAGAAGTCGCGCTTGAAGCTGCAGCAAGTGCTTACTCCAGAATGGGCCTGTCAGTTAACATCCAGAAAACACAAATAATTTCTCAGTAGTCAGCTCAGATACCACTTGTGCAGCCAGTGTTCAGATTAGCAGGAGAGGAGATAGCACAAGTTCCATCCTTCAAGTATCTGGGAAGCTTCCTGTCTGAAACAGTCAGTATTGATGATGAGGTACAACACCGACTGAGACAAGCTGCAGCATCTTTTGGTCGCCTACAAGAGAGTTTTCCAAAATAATCACCTGACTCTTTGTACCAAAGTGGCTGTATATAATGCTGTGTGTTTAACCACTTAGCTCTATGGTTGTGAGACATGGACGATATATAGACGCCATATACGACCCCTGGAGGCTTTCCACATCAGATGCCTCTGAAAGATTATGGGTATAACCTGGCAGGACCGTGTTCCTCATATAACAATACTTGAAAGAGCCAACAACACCAGTATTGAGACCCTTATCATTAAACAACAACTCAGATGGGTTGGGCATGTCATCCGTATGCCAGAGGAGAGACTACCTCATAAAATACTATATGGACAGCTGCATGAAGGCCGCAGAGCAGCTGGAAGACCAAAATTAAGATACAAAGACAGTATAAAGAAATACTAAAAAGGTGCAATATACAATCAACTGCACTTGAAAACTTAGCATCAGATAGACCACTATGGCGCTCACACTGCCAGCAAGGAGCGAAGGAACTGGAACGTCAGAGGAAACACCACCAGCAGAAGAGGGCCCGGTGTGACGCATGTCGAGTATGAGCATGCTGTACAGAACGCCCAGTCAGGCCCCACTCTCGCTAGGATCGTCAGGGCAGGAACTTTGGCTGTAGTCTGTGTAGAGTTTCCTAACTTAGTTTATGTGAGCCGTTGTACTATAAGTATTATAAATATGTATTTTGTTTTCATCTGAGTCAACGAGTTCTATTTTATATCATTAGTTATAAGTATTGTGTGTGGGACTTATATGTAATGATGAGAGGAGAGAGAGAGAGATATTACGTAACGGGGACCAGTGAGTGCGCCACGCGGGCAGATAGGCCTAATTCCCTCCTCCCTCCTCCCTTCCTCCCTCTCAGCGCGTGGGAAGTTCTTTGTCGATCCCAGATTGAGAGAGAATATGACGTCATGATTGCCAGTGGGCGGTCCTTAAGTAGTTTGAGATATGCCGCTAGAGGGCCGAGTATAAAAAGAGAGGTTCTTGCCACCATTTCTTCAGAACTCATCAGGCAAAGCGACTTCTCATATCCCTTGCAACTATCCATATTCTTCCGACTGATGTGAACTTTCTCTACTCTCTGAACAGCCTATCTTCTTCTCTTCTCGTCCCTGTTTAACCTCCATGACCCCTTTGGTGCAGATTTAGTCAGCCAAAGTATTATCGCTTGAGTTCTCACGAGATAAGTGCCTGTTAGATAGCCTATTTTTGGAAGGGTTAACTAGAATAGGATTGATTGATGTTTGTTGCACTCGTATATGCATTTCCCTGTGTGCGATTATTCATGTTCCTGTTTTCTGCTGGTTTAGGCAATGCTAGACTGGGATAGGGTTTCTGAGTTGTGATTTCCTATGAGTACTAGGTTGCGGTTGAACCAGTACAATTGCAACGGAGACGTGGAACGCCTAGGTGGTCTTTCTGACTGTGTACCGTGGGAGTTTAGCACTGTGTTGCGAGTGAGGGCTTTTGCCTATGCCACCCAACACTGTGTTATCTCATTTGCTTGACTTTGAGAGGATCGCCAGGAGAGAACCAGATACTAGTGATCTGGATCTCTCAAGAGAGCATCCCGTCAATTACCGTAATTTGGCCGCACAGTCTTAAGGACCTCGCTAGGCTACGAGCCGCTTGCTCAGCCATTGTCTCTTAACCTTAGATATCCCAGCTAGACTTTGCTCGACCAGCAGATACAGTATAGTATTGAAGCTTCTCCTTATGTATATTATTGTTTAAGCACTATTGATTTCATGTGTGGCACGCTTAGCTACTTCAGAGATTAGTGGCCCACGAGCACAATCTTAGTAGGTTATTGCCAGTGCATTGTCGGAGTACTTCTTCTTAATGTTTGCCATATCCTATTGCTTATTCTTATAATTCTTCTTATGTCAATTTAAAGCCTTTAATTACCAGTGAGTTATTCATTAAATTGCTGTTCAAAATCCGATACTTACTTCTTATGAGTATTCGAGAAGCATCTAACTTATCAGAAGATTCCTTGCTTGATGCTCGAGGACTATTGTTTAACGTAACGTAATAGTGCCGATCCGAAGTAGAGGGTGGAGGACTTCTTAAGTTCTTAGTTCAAGGGTGGATTACTTCGGCTTCGGCCAAAACTATTCTTTAGTGTTGTAGTACTTTCTTCTTTGTTTGATTGTTGACCAGACTAGATAACTCCCGTCTTGTTATTAGTCTGTTGTGTGAAACGCTAGTACCGAGTTCTTGTATACCCCGTTATAGCAGATAGAACTCTGGAGGGTAGTGGCGTTTTTTGTTCGGCTGGCAGTACTCTGGGGTTGGGATCGTGTGTTTCCGTTGTGGCAGCGAGCCATACTCGAGTCCTGTGTAAGAGCCCTAGTGTACCCGAGTGCCCGGTCGTAACAAATGGCGACCTTGCTTAGGATTTTGTGAACAGTATAATTTTTTGCAGAGTTGTACAACATTTGTTTGTTCGTACTTTAGCGTACATATTGAAGAATATTTTTTTTTTTTTGTAAGGCAATTAGGAGAGCATTTAAGAGACTCCAGTTAATTTAGTAATTAGTGCTTGCATAAGGGAGTTTAACACTTTTGTCTCGAGAATTTTTTGGTGAACTTCAGTATGTCGGGCCCTAGTACTGACGAGGAGCGAGAGATGCTAAGTGAGGAGGTGCCGTTAGTAACTAGTGAGGAGGATGCTAGACTTTTTGTGAGTAAGCAGTACCATGTGACGGAGGAGAGGCTGACTGGGGTGAATGTTTATGGCTTGCGCCTGATAGCCCAGGTTTTGGGCAGATCCAATGTAGCAGCGATGTCCAAGGGGGAGCTGATTTCCTGGGTGTTGCGTGGGCGACATGGGGTTTCGGAGGAGAGGGCGTTTGGGGGGGTTCCTCCCCAGATCCCCTCTCACTCGACTCCCACAGTGCCGTCCACTCAGTTGCCGGAGGTTAGCACTCTCCCACAGAGGGATGAGCATTGGAAGATTGGAGTGCCCTCGGGCGGTGCGTATGGTGGTTCCCCAGTTCTTGCCCCCCCTCCTTCAGTAGTGGCAGCTCCCTCTTCCGGCCTGTCTCCTGAGATGATATTTAAACTCGAGCTTGCTAAAATTGAGATTGAGGCTAGGAAGCAGGAGATGGAGAATGAGTCTAGGAGGCATGAGAAGGAGATGGAGGCTGAGTCTAGGAGGTATGCAATCGAGGCTGAGTCTAGGAAGTATGCGATTGAGGCTGAGTCTAGGAAGCAGGAGAATGAGACTAGGAGGCACGAGGATGAGACTAGGAGGCACGAGGCTGAGCTTAGATACGACTCAGAGAAATATTGTGCTCAAATAGATTTAGATAAGACTCGTGCAGAGTCGACAGGGATTCGGATGGGCCGTGAGGGCCAAGTAAGAGAACAGTCCTTGTCCCACTTAGTCAAATTGGTGCCGGCATTTAGTGAAACTGAAGTCACAGAATTTTTTAATCGTTTTGAGAAGAAGTGTAGGGAGCATAATTGGCCTGAAGAGAAGTGGGCAGCTCTGGTCTCCTCAAGACTTACGGGTAAGGGTCTGAAGGCTTATGATGCACTGCCTTTAGAGTCTTGCATTGACTACCCAGAATTGAAGAGAGCTGTCCTACGGGCATACGAGTTGCAACCAGAAACATATCGATTGAAGTTTCGGGGTGTTACAAAGACTAGGGAGGCGACCTTTCTTGAACATGCCCGGGACTTAAAAGATGCACTTACAAACTGGACACGTTCTGAGAAAGCTGAGACGGCCGAACAGTTGACGGAGCTGTTTCTGCTCGAGCAGTTTTATAAGTGTACAGGTGCAGAAATGACTTTAACTATTAAAGAAAAGAATCCAAAAACTCTACAGGAGGCAGCTGAGATGGCTGACCTCCGGCTATCATTAATTCGTGGGTGCGGGTCTGCCCAGCGTAGTGAGGCAGGTAACAAGGGGCGTGACGCCCCACCCCCCCGAGTTAGTAATATATCTTATGCAAACCAGTACAAGAGTTATGATACCAAGACTGACCACAAGACTAGCACCGTCCCATTTAAGAAGGGGCCGGGCCCTTCCCAGTACCAAGGGAAGCCCAAAGGGGAGTTAGAGTGTTATCAATGTCATAAAAAGGGGCACTTTGCAAGAGTCTGTCCTAGCAAACCACCTACAGCAGCTGTGTCTTTGGCCTGCAACATTGGCGTGTCTCTGAAGCCTTCTGAGTTTGCCCGGGGCAGTTCGTCAGAGGCTGAGGCACAGCCAATGCAGAAGCACCTGGGAGGCTCGAACCCTGCTCAGGATGTTTTTTGCGACCATAGAGGACGGGGTTGCGTGATGTGGGCGGGGCGCAAGCATGGAGTAGAGGTCTTGCGTGATACAGGTGCTTCCCAGACTTTGATGAAAAACTTGACTGGCTACCCTATAAATGCGGCTCGGGTGGTGGTGGTGCAGGGTATTAATGCAACTCGGTCATACCCGCTGGTGCGGTTGGAGTTGGAGGTGGATGGTGTGGCACGTGAATTGGATGTTGGGATTGTGGAGAAACTGCCAGTGGAGGGCGTCGACCTTCTTCTCGGCAACGACTTTGCAATGCCCGCTTCTGAGGTTCTACCCTTAGTCGTTGCCGAGAGGCCGGCCGACGTGAGTAGGGAAGAGCGAGAGTGGGTCGAGCGGTGCCAGGCACAACCCATGGCGTGTGCTGTCACCCGAGCTCGGGCAGCTAAAGTGTCACAGCCTAGTCCTCCGTCTTCAGACCAGCAGAGGAACGATCAACAGGAGGAGGCTAAAGCTGGAGTTGGTTTTAAGAGTTTTGACTCGGCGGCTCTCCTGGGTGATTCAGTATTAGCACCATTACTTAGTTCTGGAGTAGCCCCTGGGCCTGTCATCGAGAGTGACGAGGCTGGGCATGACGAGTCTCCACGACAGCAACGTTATGAACATCGAGAGAGACAGAGGGAGCAGCTCAGTATCGGGGAGGGTCATGCATTGCTCCGGGAGCAGTTAGATCGCTTGGCACCCTCAGATATACGTCGGTTGCAGCTGGAGGACCCTGAGCTCCAAACGTGTGCTAATGGAGCTGTGGAGCTCGACGAGGACGGTGATGCACAGCCGGGAGATTTTTTTTATTTAGATGGCATCCTGTATCGGCGTTTTCAAGACCCTAACCGTAGCTGGAAGATGGGGTCCGGGGTAGTGGACCAGTTGATGGTGCCGCGGGAGTGCAGGGATAGCCTACTGAGTTTGGCGCATGACACACCGCTGGCAGGACATTTGGGGGTAAGAAAAACGGTGGCGGCTTTGGGGAAGTTGTTTTGGTGGCCGGGGATGAAGTCTCATGTGCAGTCCTGGATAAACTCATGTGATATTTGTCAACGGGTCGGGAAACCAAACCAAGTTATTCCTAAAGCTCCGTTGCACCCTATTCCTGTAATTGGGCCACCTTTTAGTAAGATTGTTGTTGACATGGTTGGTCCCCTCCCTCCCACAAAGGCTGGTAATAAATTTTTGTTAACCATCATGGATGTTGCCACTAGATACCCCGATGCATACCCCATGAAAAACGGCATGGCTAAGACGGTAGTCAGTAACTTGTTGTGGTACTTTTCAAGGTACGGGTACCCGGAGGAGATTCAGTCTGATCAGGGGTCCAATTTCACCTCCAATCTCTTTAAGCAAACAATGCAACAGCATGGAATACGGGCGGTGGTATCGTCAGCGTATCACCCCGAGAGCCAAGGGGTGCTTGAGCGGTGGCATGCCACCCTTAAAAGCATGCTCAGGTGTTATTGTGCTGATAACGGAAGAGATTGGGATCTTGGATTGCCGTATGTACTGTTTGCTGCTCGGGAAGTGCCTGGTGAGAGCCTGGGATTTAGTCCAAACGAGCTGATTTTTGGACACCGAGTCAGGGGCCCCCTTAATATGCTGCGGGAAATTTGGGAAGGAACTGTGCCGCCTTGTTCCTTGTTGAAGTATGTGTTTGAAAGCCGTGAGCGCATGCTTAAGAGTCTGGAGATGGCAGGTCGGAATTTAACAGGGTCACAAGCTTTAATGAAGGACAGGTATGATCGCAAAGTGAAGCTCCGGGAGTTCATTGTGGGACAGGAGGTGTTGATTTTGTTGCCTTTGGTGGGTAACCCCTTGTCGGCGAAGTATACTGGACCCTATAAAATTGTGGAGAAAATTTCGGACCTAGATTACCTTGTTGCCACTCCAGACAGGAGGAAGAAGAATCAGTTATGTCACGTGAACCTGATAAAAGAGTATGTGAGGCGCCCCTCTGAGCCTCTCACTGTCCCTGTGTTGGCTTGTTGCGGCCGTGGTGGAGAAGGAGAGGGGGACAGTCAAGCTTCAGAGGAGGATAGCTGGGATCACCATGTTTCAGCGGATCAGTGGGCGGGGAACTCGAGCCTAAGGGCTGACGAGGCTATAGCCCATTTGCCTGAGCCGCAATTTGAAGCTATCCGTCAGTTGCTCGGTTTATACCCCACTGTATTCGCTGAACATCCAGGCCTCACTACTCAGGCTATGCATGATGTTGACGTGGGGCACCATCTACCCTTTAAGTCAATCCCATACCGTGTGCCCCCCATAAAACTACCCGCTCTGAGGGATGAGTTGGAGTATATGCTCGGTAGAGGGTTGATAGAGAAAGGTACCGTTAAATGGACTTCCCCCGTAACACTGCAGCCTAAACCAGATGGCAAGGTACGCTTCTGTATTGATTTCCGTAGGCTAAACGGTTTGACTCCAACTAACCCATATCCTCTTCCTCGGGTTGATGATAGTGTTGATAAAATTGGTAATGCTCGGTTTTTGTCTAAAGTTGATTTAGTAAAAGGTTACTGGCAAGTACCTTTGTCCGAGCGCGCTAAAGAGGTATGTGGTTTTGTGGTGGACGGGAGTACTTACCGGTGTAATGTTGTGCCTGACGGACTTAAGAATGCACCAGCAACGTGTCAGAGCCTGATGAATGAAAGTGAAAAGGACAATGATGCGCTGGGGCATTTCGAGATCTATGTTCCAGCCTATGGTCCGGTCGGTGTAGTTTACCCAGATCATTACCCTCTCGAGATCTTGGACCAGTTTCACAATCGGAATATGAGGCTGACCAGGTGGTCACTAAGGTTATTGGTATATAACCTGGACATAAGCCATATTGCCGGTTGTGACAACGAGGTTGCATGTGGTCGTTCAGGGGTATATGATCCTGGGTAGATTGACACACGGGTAGCCTCCTGCTTTAGTTTGAGTAGTATTTTGCGCTTGGTGCTTGTTGGCTCGCGGTGGTAGCCCAGCGTATTGGGTCGTAAAGCAGGATTGTTGAGCGTTTGGTATAGAAGAAAATAGGCTGCCCTTATAGTGCAGCCGGAAAAAACATATTAAAATATAAAAATCATATAAAAACTCTTTCTTTTTGATATAGATAATTGTATAAGTTTGTCATAGCCTATAGTGTTTGAGTAGTCCACGAACTATCAAACGGCTGAGCTGCTGTAAGCTCGCTCTGGGAGCATGATATTATGTCTTTTACTATTGTTGGGAGGAGTTATGAAATGTGAATTTTTTTTTTTATATAAGATGTGTTTTAGTGATAAACTCAGCGTTGTTTTAGTGCCATGCGGTCGCTGGGTGTGAGGGGTTTGATGGGGTTCTGTATATCAGATTTTAGCTCAGGGTTGAGCAAGTAAAATCTTGGGGGAGGTGTGACGCATGTCGAGTATGAGCATGCTGTACAGAACGCCCAGTCAGGCCCCACCCTCGCTAGGATCGTCAGGGCAGGAACTTTGGCTGTAGTCTGTGTAGAGTTTCCTAACTCAGTTTATGTGAACCGTTGTACTATAAGTATTATCATTATGTATTTTGTTTTCTTCTAAGTCAACGAGTTCTATTTTATATCATTAGATATAAGTATTGTGTGTGGGACTTATATGTAATGATGAGAGGAGAGAGAGAGAGATATTACGTAACGGGGATCAGTGAGTGCGCCACGCGGGCCGGTAGGCCTAATTCCCTCCTCCCTCCTCCCTTCCTCCCTTTCAGCGCGTGGGAAGTTCTTTGTCGATCCCAGATTGAGAGAGAATATGACGTCATGATTGCCAGTGGGCGGTCCTTAAGTAGTTTGCGATATGCCGCTAGAGGGCCGAGTATAAAAAGGAGAGGTCCTCGCCACAATTCTTCAGAACTCATCAGGCAAAGCGACTTCTCATATCCCTTGCAACTATCCATATTCTTCCGACTGATGTGAACTTTCTCTACTCTCTGAACAGCCTATCTTCTTCTCTTCTCGTCCCTGTTTAACCTCCATGACCCCTTTGGTGCAGATTTAGTCAGCCAAAGTATTATCGCTTGAGTTCTCACGAGATAAGTGCCTGTTAGATAGCCTATTTTTGGAAGGGTTAACTAGAATAGGATTGATTGATGTTTGTTGCACTCGTATATGCATTTCCCTGTGTGCGATTATTCATGTTCCTGTTTTCTGCTGGTTTAGGCAATGCTAGACTGGGATAGGGTTTCTGAGTTGTGATTTCCTATGAGTACTAGGTTGCGGTTGAACCAGTACAATTGCAACGGAGACGTGGAACGCCTAGGTGGTCTTTCTGACTGTGTACCGTGGGAGTTTAGCACTGTGTTGCGAGTGAGGGCTTTTGCCTGTGCCACCCAACACTGTGCTATCTCATTTGCTTGACTTTGAGAGGATCGCCAGGAGAGAACCAGATACTAGTGATCTGGATCTCTCAAGAGAGCATCCCGTCAATTACCGTAATTTGGCCGCACAGTCTTAAGGACCTCGCTAGGCTACGAGCCGCTTGCTCAGCCATTGTCTCTTAACCTTAGATATCCCAGCTAGACTTTGCTCGACCAGCAGATACAGTATAGTATTGAAGCTTCTCCTTATGTATATTATTGTTTAAGCATTATTGATTTCATGTGTGGCACGCTTAGCTACTTCAGAGATTAGTGGCCCACGAGCACAATCTTAGTAGGCTATTGCCAGTGCATTGTCGGAGTACTTCTTCTTAATGTTTGCCATATCCTATTGCTTATTCTTATAATTCTTCTTATGTCAATTTAAAGCCTTTAATTACCAGTGAGTTATTCATTAAATTGCTGTTCAAAATCCGATACTTACTTCTTATGAGTATTCGAGAAGCATCTAACTTATCAGAAGATTCCTTGCTTGATGCTCGAGGACTATTGTTTAACGTAACGTAATAGTGCCGATCCGAAGTAGAGGGTGGAGGACTTCTTAAGTTCTTAGTTCAAGGGTGGATTACTTCGGCTTCGGCCAACACTATTCTTTAGTGTTGTAGTACTTTCTTCTTTGTTTGATTGTTGACCAGACTAGATAACTCCCGTCTTGTTATTAGTCTGTTGTGTGAAACGCTAGTACCGAGTTCTTGTATACCCCGTTATAGCAGATAGAACTCTGGAGGGTAGTGGCGTTTTTTGTTCGGCTGGCAGTACTCTGGGGTTGGGATCGTGTGTTTCCGTTGTGGCAGCGAGCCATACTCGAGTCCTGTGTAAGAGCCCTAGTGTACCCGAGTGACCGGTCGTAACATCCCCTTTGGGCTTCCCTTGGTACTGGGAAGGGCCCGGCCCCTTCTTAAATGGGACGGTGCTAGTCTTGTGGTCAGTCTTGGTATCATGGCTCTTGTACTTGTTTGCATAATGTATATCACTAACTCGGGGGGGTGGGGCATCACGCCCCTTGTTACCTGCCTCACTACGCTGGGCAGACCCGCACCCACGAATTAGCGATAGCCGGAGGTCAGCCATCTCAGCTGCCTCCTGTAGAGTTTTTGGGTTCTTTTCTTTAATAGTTAAAGTCATTTCTGCACCAGTACACTTATAAAACTGCTCGAGCAGAAACAGCTCAGTCAACTGTTCGGCCGTCTCAGCTTTCTCAGAACGTGTCCAGTTTGTAAGTGCATCTTTTAAGTCCCGGGCATGTTCAAGAAAGGTCGCCTCCCTAGTCTTCGTAACACCCCGAAAATTCAATCGATATGTTTCTGGTTGCAACTCGTATGCCCGTAGGACAGCTCTCTTCAATTCTGGGTAGTCAATGCAAGACTCTAAAGGCAGTGCATCATAAGCCTTCAGACCCTTACCCGTAAGTCTTGAGGAGACTAGAGCTGCCCACTTCTCTTCAGGCCAATTATGCTCCCTACACTTCTTCTCAAAACGATTAAAAAATTCTGTGACTTCAGTTTCACTAAATGCCGGCACCAATTTGACTAAGTGGGACAAGGACTGTTCTCTTACTTGGCCCTCACGGCCCATCCGAGTCCCTGTCGACTCTGCACGAGTCTTATCTAAATCTATTTGAGCACAATATTTCTCTGAGTCGTACCTAAGCTCAGCCTCGTGCCTCCTAGTCTCATTCTCCTGCCTCCTAGACTCAGCCTCAATCTCCTTCTCCTGCTTCCTAGTCTCATTCTCATGCCTCCTAGCCTCATTCTCATGCCTCCTAGTCTCATTCTCCATCTCCTGCTTCCTAGCCTCATTCTCAATTTTAGCAAGCTCAAGTCTAAATATCATATCTGGAGACAGGCAGGAAGAGGGAGCTGCCACTACTGAAGGAGGGGGGGCAAAAACTGGGGAACCACCATGTGCACCGCCCGAGGGCACTCCAATCTGCCAATTCTCATCCCTCTGTGGGAGAGTGCTAATCTCCGGCAACTGAGTGGACGGCACTGTGGGAGTCGAGTGAGAGGGGATCTGGGGAGGAACCCCCCCAAACGCCCTCTCCTCCGAAACCCCATGTCGCCCACGCAACACCCAGGAAATCAGCTCCCTCTTGGACATCCCTATTACATTGGATAGGCCCAAAACCTTGGCTATCAGGTGCAAGCCATAAATATCCACCCCAGTCAGCCTCTCCTCCGTCACGTGGTACCGCTTACTCACAAAAACTCTAGCATCCTCCTCACTGATTACTAACGGCACCTCTTCAAATGGCATCTCTCGCTCCTCGTCAGTGCGAGGGCACGACATACTTAAGTCCACAAAAAAATTCTCGAGACAAAAGTGTTAAACTTCCTTATGCACGCACTAATTACTAAATTAACTGGAGTCTCTTAAATGCTCTACTAATTGCCATACAAAAAAATATATTCTTCAATATGCACGCTAAAGTACAAACAAACAAATGTTGTACAACTCTGCAAAAATTTATACTGTTCACAAAATCCTAAGCAAGGTCGCCATTTGTTACGACCGGGCACTCGGGTACACTAGGGCTCTCAAACAGGACTCGAGTATGGCTCGCTGCCACAACGGAAACACACGATCCCAACCCCAGAGTACTGCCAGCCGAACAAAAAACACCAATACCCTCCAGAGTTCTATCTGCTATAACGGGGTATACAAGAACTCGGTACTAGCGTTTCACAACAGACTAATAAAGAGACGGGAGTTATCTAGTCTGGTCAACAATCAAACAAAGAAGTAAATACAACAACACCAAAGAATAGTGTTGGCCGAAGCCGAAGTAATCCACCCTTGACTAAGAACTTAAGAAGTCCTCCACCCTCTACTTCGGATCGGCACTATTACGTTACGTTAAACAATAGTCCTCGAGCATCGAGCAAGGAATCTTCTGATAAAGTTAGATGCTTCTCGGATACTCGTAAGAAGTAAGTATCGGATTTTGAACAGCAATTCAATAAGCAACACACTGGCAATTAAGTAATATTAAAGGCTTTAAATTGACATAAGAAGAATTATAAGAATAGACAGTAGTAAATGGCAAACATATAAAAGAAGTACTCCGACAATGCACTGGCAATAGCCTACTAGGATTGTGCTCGGGGGGCCACTAATCTCTAAAGTAGCTATGCGTGCCACACATGAAATCAATAGTGCATAAACAATAACAAACAAAAGGAAAGCTTCAATACTATGCTGTATCTGCTGACCGAGCAAAGTCTAGCTGGGATGTAGTAGGCTAGGAAACAATGGCTGAGCAAGCGGCTCGTAGCCTAGCGAGGTCCTTAAGACTGTGCAGCCAAATTACGGTAATTGACGGGATGCTCTCTTGAGAGATCCAGATCACTAGTATCTGGTTCTCTCCTGGCGATCCTCTCAAAGTCAAGCAAACGAGTTAGCACAGTGCTGGGTGGCAGAGGCAAAAGCCCTCACTCGCAACACAGTGCTAAACTCACAAGGTACACAGTCAGAAAGACCACCTAGGCTTTCCAAGTCTCCGTTGCGATTGTACAGGTTCAACAAAACCTAATACACATCGGGAATCACAACTCTAGTAGCCTTATCCCAGTCTAGCATCACCTAGATCAGCAGAAAACAGGAACATGAATAATCATACCCAGGGAAATGCATATACGAGTGCAACAAACATTAATCAATCCTATTCTAGTTATCCCTTCCAAAATAGGCTATCTAATAGGCATATATCTCGTGAGAACTCAAGCGACAATACTTTGGCTGACTAAATCTGCACCAAAGGGGTCATTGAGGTTAAAAAGGGTTCGGGAAAAGAAGAAGGTAGGCGGTACAGAGAGTAGGGAAAGTTCACATCAGTCGGAAGAATATATATAGTTGCAAGGGATATGAGAAGTCGCTCTGCCTAATGAGTTCTGAGGAAAATGCGGCGAGACCTCCCTTTTTATACTCGGCCCTCTAGTGAGCATATCGCCAACTACTAAGGACCGCCCACTAGCAATCGTTACGTAATATTCTCTCTCAATCTGGGATCGACAAAGGATTTCCCACGCACTGAGAGGGAGGAGGGAGGAGGAAGGAGGGGAGTTAGGCCTACCTGCCGCGTGGCTCACTCACTGGCCCCCGTTACATATCTCTCTCTCTCCTCTCATCATTACAAATGAGTCCCACACACAACACTTATAACTAATGATATAAAATAGAACTCGTTGACTCAGATGAAAACAAAATACATATTTATAATACTTATAGTACAACGGCTCACATAAACTAAGTTAGGAAACTCTACACAGACTACAGCCAAAGTTCCTGCCCTGACGATCCTAGCGAGAGTGGGGCATGACTGGGCGTTCTGTACAGCCTGCTCATACTCGACATGCGTCACAATATACATTATGCAAACAAGTACAAGAGCCATGATACCAAGACTGACCACAAGACTAGCACCGTCCCATTTAAGAAGGGGCCGGGCCCTTCCCAGTACCAAGGGAAGCCCAAAGGGGAGTTGGAGTGTTATCATTGTCATGAAAAGGGGCACTTTGCAAGAGTCTGTCCTAGCAAACCACCTACAGCAGCTGTGTCTTTGTCCTGCAACATTGGTGTGTCTCCGAAGTCATCTGAGTTTGCCCGGGGCAGTTCGTCAGAGGCTGAGGCACAGCCAATGCAGAAGCACCTGGGAGGCTCGAACCCTGCTCAGGATGCTTTTTGCGACCATAGAGGGCGGGGTTGCGTGATGTGGGCGGGGCGCAAGCATGGAGTAGAGGTCTTGCGTGATACAGGTGCTTCCCAGACTCTGATGAATAACTTGACTGGCTACCCTATAAACGCGGCTCGGGTGGTAGTGGTGCAGGGTATTAATGCAACTCGGTCATACCCGCTGGTGCGGTTGGAGTTGGAGGTGGATGGTGTGGCTCGTGAATTGGATGTCGGGATTGTGGAGAAACTGCCAGTGGAGGGCGTCGACCTTCTTCTCGGCAACGACTTTGCAATGCCCGCTTCTGAGGTTCTACCCTTAGTCGTTGCCGAGAGGCCGGCCGACGTGAGTAGGGAAGAGCAAGAGTGGGTCGAGCGGTGCCAGACACAACCCATGGCGTGTGTTGTCACCCGAGCTCGGGCAGCTAAAGTGTCACAGCCTAGTCCTCCGTCTTCAGACCAGCGGAGGAACGATCAACAGGAGGAGGCTAAAGCTGGAGTTGGTTTTAAGAGTTTTGACTCGGCGGCTCTCCCGGGTGATTCAGTATTGGCACCTATGTTAGAGTCTGGAGAGGCCCCAGGACCTGTCACAGCTAGTGAGGAGGTAGGGCAGGAAGAGACTCCGGGGCAGCAACGTTACACACGGAGGGAAAAAAGGGTTGCTCAGTTTGATATTGGGGGAGGACTTGGGTTGCTTCGGAAGCATCTAGACAGGTTGGTTCCCTCAGATATTTGTAAACTGCAGTTGGAGGATCCGGAAGTTCAGAAGTGTGGTAATGGTGCTGTCGAGATCAAACACGAGGACGGGGAAGCATGTCATGTGAACCTGTTGGAGGAGTTTGTGAGGCAACCACCTGAGCAGCCTACTGTCACTGCGTTGGTCTGCCGCGGCCAAGGTGGAGAAGGAGAGGGGGGCAGTAGGGCACAGGTGGAGGAGAGTAGGGATTGTCCTGTCTCGGCGGAACAGTGGGCGGGGGACACGAGTCTGGTGGCTGTGGAAGCGCTAGAGCACCTGCCTGAGCAGCAGTGTGCAGCACTCCAGCACCAGCTCGGTTCATACCCCACTGGTCGTGCCGAGCCCCTGAGTCTCACAACTCGGGCGGTGCAAGATGTTCCACGGGCAGGTCACGTGAATGTTGAAAGACCGTTAGCCTCGTTGTTTCGGTGGTTCAAGGTGGGCGACGAGGCTTTGGCATGGTTGCCAGGTCAGGGTCGACCCATGGCTGCCAAGGGTGGTGGTCAAAAGGAGGATATTGAGCAGATTGGTGAGGTTGGCTGTGGAGTGGATGTGCCCGGTCGTCACATAGCCTCCCAAT
Source organism: Lithodes maja (assembly GCA_037953745.1). Classification (NCBI taxonomy): domain Eukaryota; kingdom Metazoa; phylum Arthropoda; class Malacostraca; order Decapoda; family Lithodidae; genus Lithodes; species Lithodes maja. Next base: position 40,656 of record JBAKBP010014909.1, read on the forward strand.
GCTGCTCTAGTCTAATGCAACAGCCCTACCATAGACCGACTGTATCTGGCCATGTCTCTAAAAGCGGTGATGCTGAGCAGGCAGATGTCGTCACAAGGAATGCGGGGGTGCGCATGTACGGTATCGGCGGGGAAGCCTTAGCAATAATGAACTATGGGAGTGACTGCACAGGTGGTACTGATTGTCCCTCTCATGACCTGGCTGTTCTAGGGACGAAGGTGGAGAAGGAGGGAGACTACAGGTTAGAAGCTGCGGTCTCGGCTGGGTTGTGGGAGGGCACTAGGCATGTTGTTCGTGGAGACAGTGCAAGGCAGTTGTTTACTAGGCTATGGCAGTACTTTCGCATGTTTGTTGCTTCTCCAGGCCTGATGTACGGGGTAGAATCCGACATGCAGGCTGGAGATAGTGCAAGGCTCAGTTTAATTCCCTACCGTATAAATCCTGCTCGACAGCCTATGGTGCAAGCAGAGCTGGATGTTGTGGACGGGAGTACCTACCAGTGCAATGTTATGCCTGACGGACTTAAGAATGCACTAGCAACGTTTCAGAACCTGATGAATGAAATTGAAAAGGACGATGATGGGCTGGAGCATCCTGTTAGCTTCTGCCCGGAGAAGTACAATTCGGCCCAGGGGAGCTGCTCTGTTGTCGAGGAGGAGCTGCTGGCGGTTGTGCTTGCGCTGGGGCATTTCGAGGTCTATGTTCCAGCCTATGGTCCGGTCGTTGTAGTTTACCCAGATCATCACCCTCTCAAGTTCTTGGACCAGTTTCACAATCGGAATATGAGGCTGACCAGGTGGTCACTAAGGTTATTGGTATATAACCTGGACATACGCCATATTGCCGGTTGTGATAACGTGGTTGCAGATGGTCGTTCAAGGGTATATGATCCTGGGTAGATTGACACACGGGTAGCCTCCTGCTTTAGTTTGAATAGTATTTTGCGCTTGGTGCTTGTTGGCTCGCGGTTGTAGCCCAGCGTATTGGGTCGTAAAGCAGGAGTTGAGCGTTTGGTATAGAAGAAAATAGGCTGCCCTTATAGTGCAGACGGGAAAAACATATTAAAATATAAAAATCATAAAAAAACTCTTTCTTTTAATATAGATAATTGTATAAGTTTGTCATAGCCTATAGAGTTTGAGTAGTCCACGAACTATCAAACGGCTGAGCTGCTGTAAGCTCGCTCTGGGAGCATGATATTGTGTCTTTTGCTATTGTTGGGAGGAGTTATAAAATGTGATTTTTTTTTATAAGATGTGTTTTAGTGATAAACTCAGCTTTGTTTTAGTGCCATGCGGTCGCTGGGTGTGAGGGGCTTGATGGGGTTCTGTGTGTGTCAGATTTTAGCTCAGGGTTGAGCAAGTAAAATCTTGGGGGAGGTGTGACGCATGTCGAGTGTGAGCATGCTGTCCAGAACGCCCAGTCAGGCCCCACTCTCGCTAGGATCGTCAGGGCAGGAACTTTGGCTGGAGTCTATGTAGAGTTTTCTAACTTAGTTCATGTGAGCCGTTGTACTATAAGTATTATGAATATGTATTTTGTTTTCATCTGAGTCAACGAGTTCTATTTTATATCATTAGTTAGGAGGTGTGGTGGAGTGGTCTTGCCACTGGCCTGGTAATCCAAAGGTCCCGGGTTCAAATCCCGATGTATCAATGGGAAGATATTATTGGGATGGAATTTGTGCTGTACCTAGTATCAGTGCATTACCACAAAGCCCACCGAAACGTCAATAAAATACCCTCATTGTTCCCTGATTAAATAGCACTGTATGAATATTCCCATATTCAAAATATGCTATAGGGGTGCAATGCCTGGTGAGTTATCTGCTCAACAGGTGGCGTTGTGTGTGTGTAAGTGTGAGAGTCCGAGTGTAGAGGGTGAGACAGTGAAGCACGGGAACGAGATGGCTTCAGAGATGGGGTCGTTTCGGGCCATGAGTGAGCACCGTGCCTCATGTGAAGGCAAGATGGCAGGTGCTCGTTGTACTCTACGTGCTTCACATGTCTCACTCCCTAGACTGGAACAAGACCTCACGGGCTTCACTGTTCATTGTAAAGCGGTGAATGTTAAGGCTCTCAGCCTATGCCCGAGAGGAAGTAAGTTGGAATATAGAAAAAAAAAAAAAAAAAAAAAAAAAAAAGTATTGTGTATAAAACTTATTTGTAATGATGAGAAGAGAGAGAGAGAGATTACGTAATGGGGGGTCGGTGAGTGCGCCATGCGGGGAGGTGGGCCTAACTCACTAGCACTCCCCTCCTCCCTCCTCCCCCTCAGTGCGTGGGAAAGCCTTTGTCTATCCCAGATTGAGAGAGATAAGTTACGTAATGATTGTCAGTGGGCGGTCCTTAGTTGTTTACGATATGCTCACTAGAGGGCCGAGTATAAAAAGGGAAGTCTCGCCACATTTTCTTCAGAACTCATTAGGCAGAGCGACTTCTCATTTCCCTTGCTACTATATATATTCTTCTGAACTGAGGTGAACTTTCTCTACTACCGTACATTCTATCTCCTCTTTCAAATACCCTTTTTAACTTCAATGGTCCCGTTGGTGCAGAGTTAGTCAGCCAACGTATTATCGCTTGAGTTCTCACGAGATATATGCCTAGTAGATAGCCTATTTTGGAAGGGATAATTTAGACTAGGATTGATTAATGTTTGTTGCACTCGTATATGCATTTCCCTGTGTATTATTATTATTGATCCTGTTTTCTGCTGGTCTAGGTAATGCTAGACTGGGATAAGGCTACTGGTGTTGTGATTCCCGATGTGTACTAGGTTTTGTTGAACCTGTACAATCGCAACGGAGACGTGGGAAGCCTAGGTGGTCTTTCTGACTGTGTACCTTGTGAGTTTAGCACTGTGTTGCGAGTGAGGGCTTTTGCCTCTGCCACCCAACACTGTGCTAACTCGGTTGCTTTGACTTTGAGAGGATCGCCAGGAGAGAACCAGATACTAGCGATCTGGATCTCTCAAGAGAGCATCCCGTCAATTAACGTAATTTGGCCGCACAGCCTTAAGGACCTCGCTAGGCTACGAGCCGCTTGCTCAGCCATTGTTTCCTAGCCTACTATATCCCAGCTAGACTTTGCTCGATCAGCAGATACAGAATAGTATTGGAAGCTTACCTTATGCATACTATTGTTTAAGCACTATTGATTTCATGTGTTGCACGCTCAGCTACTTTAGTGATTAGTGGCCCACGAGCACAATCCGAGTAGGCTATTGCCGGTGCATTGGCGGAGTACTTCTTTTTAATGTTTGCCATTTACTATTGCATATTCTTATAATTCTTCTTATGTCAATTTAAACCTTTAATGCTATGTAATTGTCAGTGTGTTGCTTATGTGAATAGCTGTTCAAAATCCGATACGTACTTCTTATGAGCATCCGAGAAGCATCTAACTTTATCAGAAGATTCCTTGCTCGATGCTTAAGGACTATTGATTAACGTAACGTAATAGTGCCGATCCGAAGTAGAGGGTGGAGGACTTCTTAAGTTCTTAGTCAAGGGTGGATTACTTCGGCTTCGGCCAACACTATTCTTTGGTGTTGTTGTTTCTTACTTCTTTGTTTGATTGTTGACCAGACTAGATAATTCCTATCTCTTTATTAGTCTGTTGTGGAACACTAGTACCGAGTTCTTATATACCCCGTTATAGCAGATCGAACTCTGGAGGGTATTGGTGTTTTTTGTTCGGCTGGCAGTACTCAGGGTTTGGGATCGTGTATTTCCGTTGTGGCAGCGAGCCGTACTCGAGTCCTGTTTGAGAGCCCTGGTGTACCCGAGTGCCCGGTCGTAACACTACGTTGAACTCGTTCTAGCTTGTTTATATCTTTTTGGTAATAAGGGCACCAGGATTGAACGCAGTATTCCAGAAGAGGGCGGACTAAGGAATTGTAAAGGGTTAGGATAACTTCTTTGGATTTATGCTCAAATGACCTGCCTATAAAGCCAATTATTTTGTTTGCCTTCTTAACAACTTCTGAACATTGTTGACTCGGTTTTAGGTTACTCGATATTGTTACTCCCAGATCGGTTTCTCTGTTTACATTCTTAAGCTGAGTGCCATTCATCGAATAGTTTGCTTTCTCATTTAGGTATCCGATATGTAGTACTTTACATTTATCCGCATTGAAACTCATTTGCCAAATTTGGGCCCAACATGACAATTTATCTAGATTGTGTTGCATATCGTCAACTTGTTCTTTTGAGAGTACGCTATTTGCAATTTTTGTATCGTCAGCAAATTTTGAGATTGTACAGGTGAGACCCTCATCTATGTCGTTGATGTAAATTAGAAAGAGAATTGGTCCTAGTACCGATCCCTGGGGTACCCTGCTACTTACATTGGTCCATTTTGATGCCTTACCGTTTATGACTACTCTTTGCTTTCTGTCGCTGAACCAATTTTCTATCCATTTCAACACACCGTCTTGTATTCCATGCGCTTTTAGTTTTAGCAGTAAACGTTTGTGGGGAACTTTGTCAAAGGCCTTTTGAAAATCAAGGTATATAATATCTACAGCTTTACTCTCATCGTAGAGGTTGAGGATATCGTGGAAGAAGTCTAAGAGGTTTGTTAAACAGGAACGTTTTTTACGAAAGCCGTGTTGAGTATCTTTAAGTATGTTATTTTCCTCTAAGTGATTTACGAGTCTGTCTCGTATGACGGTTTCTAGCATTTTACATACAACTGAGGTTAAGCTAATTGGACGATAGTTACTGGGTAGGGATTTGCTGCTTTTTTTTAATATCGGTGTTACGTTGGCTAGCTTCCACTGATCAGGCATAGTTCCAGACTGCAAGGATTTATTGAATAGTAATGTCAGTGGTTTGGAGAGCTCATCCTTAGCTTCCTTTAGAAACATGTAGTATATGGGAGCGAAAAAAATGCGAAAAAATGGCCGTTTGGGGCAGAAGGAGGCCTCCGATCGAAAAGGTGTATGGAACGAAAGTTGTTCGCAGCCCCCCAAAATGGGGGTACAGGTGAGGTCAGATCCAAAATCGGAGGTCATTTAGCGGCCGAAATCGAGGTCGCCGTTTAATGAGGCACAGGGAGGTCGAAGCCGGTGATTATGGTAGTAGTAGTATTGTGATGATTGTGGTAGTAGTGATTGATGATGGTGATTATGGTAGTAGTAGTGATGTTGATTATGGTGATTACCCGGGCAACGCCGGGTACCCCTGCTAGTGTTTTTCAATATAATTGAATTCTATGATGGATACCAAATCAGTGAAGTTTCCTAATATGCGTTCACATTAATACTCCAATAATGATCATCAGACCCGTTATAGTTTGTGGTTTACGTAGCACACAAAATGTTTACAGTGCCAGCAACATTTTCTTGCCCGAGTTAGATTACCAGCGGGTCGTCCCTCGCTCTTGGTTTTGCACCCATAAATTTTACCATCCACTTCTGGCAGGATTCAGTGTTTTGTGAGGCTGATTCTCTCCCATTACTCCCTGTGTTATTATCCTAGCTTCTCCACATATGACTTTTTATTTTTTCCCTTGACTGGAGTGAAAGCAATTGTAGTGTTTTCATAGCACTCTACCATGATATAACACCTTAAGAACAAAAATACCTCCAGAACAAACACCCCCTTAATAACACAGTATAATTACTGCCAGAACGACATACTGTATATGAGTGCGTCATACTATACTGGTAAAGCTTATATATCAAATAGTCACTCTCCTCTCCTTGCCTCTTGAAATTCCTGACTCTTATTCTATCATTTACTCCTTCATTGCTACAGCCTCGCAGTCATTTTTTTTTTTTTTTTTTTTATCTCTCCAGTAACGCCATGTTTTCTACACTATTCATATTGTGTGTTCATATGTTAACTAGATGGTACACAAGCTAAGTGTTTCAGTCAGGTACATGTAATAATTTCAAAAGGTAAACCACTCATTTAAGTGTACCATTTGTTATACACTCAAATATGGAATTTGTAAAGCGTACATTTCAACTTTCTCGTTATTTTCCGCCTTTCACATCCCCAAACCATTTTCAGTTTCGCTTTTCAACTTCTAGTAGGACAGCTGTACATTCACTCTTCCGTCTTTAAGGGGAGATGGTCTGTTTTTCTGGACACCTTTCTCCCTAATGTTTGCCCCATTAGTTTGTCGATAGTAATACCTTTCTCCCCATTTCTTTGTCAATATTAAGACCTTGTGTGCCATATACTGTAAGAGGTGTCGAAAAAAAATCCTGGCGAATGATAGTGAGCCTGTAATTTTGGAAACACCGGCCTTTGGCCGGGACATTTTTCTACCGAAAAATGTACAAATTAATCTACATGGGGGGATCTAATGGATGTGTGTTTTTTTATGGTCTAGGGAGGAAACTAGAAAAATAATGAATATATTAAAAATTCGACCAAAATGTGCACCATCCCTCTTTAATCTTCTCCCCCAGCGCCGGCCATTTCTCATTCTAGGGGCAAATTTACCCATTCAGAGAAAAAGTATTGGTGTCCTCCTCCCTATAGACCTCCTACCTTTGACCAGTGTTGCCAATTTAGCTACATTCCCGCTAGATCTAGAGGTATTTACTTCCATCTAGAGGCAAATGATTACATCTAACGACATGAATTCTAGCGATACTCTGAGATTTGAGCCATTTAAGAGCGATATTGTAAAGATGATGGCGTTGTTCTAGCAAATTTGAGCCATTTTAGAGCGATATTGTAGAGATGGTGACGTTGTTCTAGCAAATTTCGGCATTTATTTACTATCTAGCAGACTTGACTTGGTATCCCTGCCTTTGACTAATATTGAAGGGTTTATTACTCCTCTCTGTAAATAATCAAGGGTATACACAGAAATGATATAATCGTTGGATAGATTGATAGTGATTTAACATTCTATCCTTATTATAAATGAGTTATACCAATTTAGTCTTGTAGGAGTATAATATTATTGACAATTATATTTTGAATCGGCCAGCCCGCAAAAAAAAAAAAAAAAAGAAGAAAAGAAAAGAGGGGGAAAAAAATGGGAAAGTGGGGATTGGGCCTGAGTATATAGAATAGATAGAATAGATATTTTGTTACCCATAATTGTCCCAGCCCTATTGTTATTGTTCATCACAGCCCATTTTCCTATAAATCGCATTCCTAGACAATCCCAACCAATATCTGCGGTAAAATATAAAATCTTGCCATATTCCTAGCCAGTCATTATTGAAATCTGGGGGAGGCACTCGCTGCAGGCAGTTATGCCTTTTGTCTCCCTCATTCGCATAGAAAAAAAATACTCTAGTTGTAATTATTTAAGGGGGATCACCGGCTTTTTTATATTTCTCTCTGTCCCTGGCTTGTATCCATTTGGCCCCATTCAGCCTACTGTTTTAAGACGTTTACCCCTATCCAGGTGTCAATATTTTCCTGGCGAGCGGTAGCGAGCCAGCATATATACAGTATATTTTAGTTTTGACAGCAAGCTAAATTTGTACATTCTCCGATAGAAAAATGTCTCCGGCGAAGCCAGATTTCTCCATACAATGCTGGTTCGCTATCGCTCGCCAGGAAGAAATCGACACCTGGATGGGGATAAACGTCTTAAAACAGTTGGCTGAATTAGGCCGAATGGATACAAGGCAGGGAAAGAGAGAAAAGGAGAGAAAGATGAAAAAAAACCGGTCACCTCCCTTAAAGGATCGTTAATGCACCACTCTCATTGCAATTACAAATATATTGCTTGTATTAATTCCGTCAATGACAACCTACTTCCAACCGTCCATTTGCATTAGGATTCTTGCACTGGTAACACGCGGACCTTATACATTAATTACCAGTGTTCACAAAATTAAAAGTTACCATTTCCTATATTAGTGTATGGCTTATGCAAACTTTTTGAGAAACGACAATGCAATTGTTATTTCTTTAATACAAATGTAAACAGGCACTTTTAGTTATAAAAAGGTAGAATCTGATATATATATATATATATATATATATATATATATATATATATATATATATATATATATATATTGTGACGTTAACCACTCCGTTAGAACCGCATGGCTTGTCCTACAGTGACTCGCTAGGATCGCCAGGGCAGTGGATGTGGCTACAGTTGATGTATTATTGTGTGCTTTATTTCATTATGAAAGCTCGTGTCATGGGCAGTCCAGAAAGGCTCTTTGTTTTCGCCCATGTCAAGGCTTTATATATTTAATTGCAAAGTATATGTTTTATCATTAAGTAGTAATGATAGGATTTGAGAGAGAGAGAGAGAGAGTAGAACAAAGTGAGAGGAGGCGCGCAGTTTTTTTTGCCATGCTTGATGACGTCACAGCTAGTTGGCCTCTTGGAGGAGTTTTTTTACCATGTTTGGTGAAATCATGTTTGGCTGGCTTCTTTAGCATTGGCTAGAGGACTTGTTACCGCTTTTCTACACGGCTCGAGCTAGTGCTAGTTATTATACAGCTCTCTCGCCACTCTCTCCCTCAGATCTGGTTTCTAGAACGCATCCCTCTTATCCCTTTGATACCTGTCCCCCTCTTTGCACCTGAGAACCTTTTCCTCTGCCTATCTCTCTCATTTTCCATACCTTTCACCACCTTTTATTAATATTATATCCCCTCTGGTTAACTCTGCATAATCAGCTTTATGCTGGCCAGTTGTATTGTGCGTTAAGGTCTGATATAACCCATGTATGTTAGTTGTTAAGATAAGTTGATCACGAAGCATTGGTTGGCATTCATATTGTTTAGTACTGCTTCCTATAATTATTAGTGTTCTGCTGGATTAGATAATGCTAGACTAGGAGTCTGATACTATAAGGTATTATTTCCGATGGGTGCTGGCTTTAGTTAAAAGCTGCACGACATACCTGAGAACTGGAGTTGATTGGGTAAATTCTAGTCTGTGTGCCATTGAGAGTAGCGCATGCACGAATGAGGGCTTTTTGCCTATACCATTCTGCACTGTTCTAAGCTCGTTGTTTGTCTTTGAGGTACGCCAGGAGAACGCTTAATACTTCGGTATTAAGGTTTCGCAAGAGAGCTACCCTTCCCTATAACGTAATATTTGATGCACAGACTTGAGATTTGCACTAGGCTATGCGGCATGCCATGCGCACCAGTATCTCGTATCATTGACTCTAGCTAGACTTTATCAGTCATAGTAGACATTAAGTATATTAACCCAATTACTCTAATTATGCATACCCGTTTATGATTACACAAGCATTTCGCAGCCTAGTTTGATGTATTGAGACACAAACGACTTAGGCTCTTTTTGTTGATAGGAATACTGCATTGTCGTGGCGATTATTATTATTGTTGTGGCGTTTAGGATATTCTTGGCTCCGACTGCATTATATATCCTGCCTTTTTGTGTGCATAGCCTGCACGAGCATTGTTCCGCTGCCTGCCTTTTTGGGTTCCATTTCCGATTCGAGCATCTTGATAGCATCTAACATTTAAAGAAGATTCCTTGTTGGTGTTGAAGGACTTTAGTGCACTTTCTTTCATGCAGGAGTGCCTGACATTTATTGATTAAAGTAACGTAAGCTGTAACTTCTCTTACCACCTTACTTTGCATACCATAACCAAGCACCTTCGGTTATAGGTAGTAATAGACTGTTTTCACATAACATTAAGCCTAGAGTAGACGCACATTTATTGAGAGTTTAATAACCTATTATTGCATATAGAACTCTGGAGAGTATTTGTGTTCTTTGTTCACTGGGAATATACATCAGAGGTTGGATCTAGCGCTTTCCGTTGTAGCATTTATGCCATTACTAGTCCAATGAATAAGAACCCTGATATATTTATACCTCAGTCGTAACAATATATATATATATATATATATATATATATATATATATATATATATATATATATATATATATATATATCAAATGTATATATACATAGAGATTTACCGGTACTGTATTTTTTTATTTTTTAGTACAATATGTATTACTAGCAATGTATGGAAAAACAAACTTCTTTACCAAGATCATAATTGCCATATACCAGTAAACTTTATAACCTATGAACAGTCCTATTCATGAGCTATTGTTGACCTTTGTGGAGTGGATGTAGAGAGGCGGCATGAGAGCAAATCAGTAACGTTGAATACAGTTTAATGAAAACTATAGACAACCCCACATTGAAACTTAATATTATACTTACTTCTGCGAAGAGATGATGCATATCATACAGTGTTATTTACATCATTTTGTAGAAGATAGTCAGATTAAATTTATTTAATTATCCCACTTCATTGCAAAATTTCCCATGATTTTAAAACGCCTGATAATCTCCATGGCATGATAATTATTCTTCCACAATACATTGATCCCGCTTTAACCCTGCTCAGGTAATGTTCCAGAAGTGTAACGAAATTAGCAATGTGGCCCCATATGGGGACCGGCACTATAAACGGCTCTCACCCAAAAACTGATTGATGGATTTTAAATTTCTTGTTACCAATAGAAACTACAATTAATGCTTAATATTATGTTAAGAGCAAATTACACTACTGTAAATATTAAGTCATATATAAAAAAAAACAAAAAAAAGTAGTGAAAAAAAAAGGGTCAACAAAAGTGAGGCATATCTCATACATTACATAAGCTGGATTAATTTGGTTGCAGGGCTGTGGAGGGTATTGCTGAGGGTCTTGGGTGACAAGGCAGAACTCTGGGGCTAAAAAAAGTTTGATAGGAAGGGGAAATTTGTAGTACACATTTGGGATTATGGACCCCATATGGTGACCAGACAGGTTGGTACAGGAAAGGGGAGGAGAGAGAGCGGCGGCTTACACCCCCTCCCAGTTGTAGGACGATGCGGACTAACTGCTCGTCTTCAAAATTTCTTGCCATCGGCCTCCGGCCGTGAAATATTCGCGAAAAACCTGTTTTACGCATATTTTTTGGCCCATATGGGGCCAATATTCCTGAGCAGGGTTTAAGGGGGTAGTAATCGCTTTTTCAGGACCCCTTTTTCCCTTATGTTTAGACCCATTAGTTTTGCGATTTTAAGACGTTCGTTCACTAGTTTGGCGATTTTGAAACCTTTCGGCACGCTACTTTGTCAATATTTAGACCTTTCGTTCCGTTTAGGTGTCGATATTTCCTGGCGACCGATAGCGAGCCTGTAATTTTTGAAGGAACCGGCCTTCGGCCAGGAACTTTTGCTACCGAAAAATGTAAAAATATAACTTGAAAGGGGGTAATGTGGGTGTTTTTTAAGCTTTATGGAGGTCTAACGAGGAAACTCAATAATAAATAAATACATGAATAAGTAGCCCAAAACAAACAGGCATTAGCCCCTTAAAGAATTCATTGATAATCTGACTCACGCCAGAATTCAAAACATATGTTCACCAAAATTCAGTTCACAACAGCTCAATGTCAATGCTATATTTTTCCTTAGATGCATTGATTTTGCCTTAGAGAATGTGTGTTTCCAATACCCATCTTTATGCAAATCATATGTGTTTATAAATAAATTAGCTTTGTTCTCTCTCTCTCTCTCTCTCTCTCTCTCTCTCTCTCTCTCTCTCTCTCTCTTCGTAGAGAAGGGGTAAGTCCATCTTTTTGGATGTTGAATCCCTATGAAACCGAGATACATCTACTTCAACACACACACGCACTCACAACCACAGACACAAGAGCACACACAACACACACACACACAACAAAGAACATCTCACCGATTCTGTACGCTAGAAAGAACACCTCACTGATTTAGCACACTACAACACACACCTCACTAATTCAGCACACTACAATGCACACCTCACTGATTTAGCACACTACTACACACACCTCACTGATTCAGCACACTACAACATACACCTCACTGATTCAACACACTACACCGCCCATCTCACTGATTCAGCACACTACAATGCACACCTCACTGATTCAGCACACTACAATGCACATTGCACACCTCACTGATTCAGCATACTACAACACACACCTCACTGATTCAGCACACTACAATGCACACCTCACTGATTCAGCACACTACAACACACACCTCACTGATTCAGCACACTAGAACACACACCTCACTGATGCAGCACATACCTCACTGATTCAACACACTACATCACACACCTCACGGATTTAACACACATACGCCTTCATAATCCATTACACTTCAACATAAGCCTCTTCTGAATAGCTACATAAAAAGGCAGAACACGTAACGTCAACTATGTTAATTCAATATTTTTCTCTGTCAAGGTTTGTTTTGCATAAAATAGACTAGAATATTTACCTAGAATATTTTTTGTCGATGCCATAGACAAACTGACATTACGATACCCACCTGTACACACGATCACTCAGGTATTGGACATTTCAAATACATTTCTCCCTTCTAACTATTTCACAATCTGATGATACTTCAACGTCCTTTCTGCCTCCCCCACCCTTCCTTGGATTAAGTACACAAGCATATCTCACACAATGGATTTCTAGAATCCTCCTCCTTCCACACTTCCCACTCCAATGCTTTATCTACAGCATTACAAGCATTACAAGCATTACAAGCATTCGACACACCATGGAACTCCTCCAACCATCCACGTCTGCCTCTCCTAACACTTCACACACCTCTACTGTAGAAATTGAACGCTTAAGGCGGGATGGGCGTATTAATTTCCTCATTTATATGTTTGTTTACGATTTTTCAGTTTGCTCTCTAGACCTCCTCCATCAAGCTTAAAAAAACCACCCCCAAGACCCTCCTTCAAGATAATTGTGTACATTTTTCGATAGAAAAATGTCCTGGCCGAAGGCCGGTTCCTCTTAAATTACAGGCTCGCTATCGCTCGCCAGGATAAAATCTAAACCTAAATGACACGAACAGTCTTATTATTGACAAAGAAATGGGGCAAAAACTTAAAATCGCCAAACTAATGGGCCAAACGTCATAAAATCTAGAAACTAATGGGGATAAACTCGAGGGAGAAGAGGGACCAGAAAAACGACCCATCTCCCCTTAATTAAAACAAAATTGGTACACATAAACAGTGATCTTCGGCTTATCTCTGTAAATGATATCACGTAAGCGATTGAAACTCTTATTATGTGCATATATGTGTTACAATTAAGCGTTCGGATTTCATAGTGTACCCCCTTAATTGCCTCCTCCTGTACATTGTATTTCGTTTTAATCCACTACACAAGATGTTACTCTCCAAAACATACACCGAATCCACTAATAAACACGACAACATAGGCACTACACACACCATCTCCCCCTCCCCCCACCACCCACGGACTGGATTATCACTTTAGCATATAGTATCTCAAGTGTTTTGTTTTTATTTTTTTAAACACTAAGCTTCAATTTCCACACCTAATCCCCACTCGCCTTCCCGTGTTAATTGGACTTAGTTTTAATCTGCTACACAAGCAAACATTATTGTACAATTTCCACCTTAATACAATAAACACATGTATTCCCCACACCAACTCTCACAGCCACTCACTATCAGATTGACTTTATATCTCACGTAAATCTCAGTTATTATTAAGTATTACACACACAAACATAATTTCAAACTACAATACCTTGACTGGGTGGATGGGACTCGTTAGCCTTGGTCGGCAACTCATCTCGGGGAGACAACCTTACAAAAATCCGGGTGGATGGGACTCGTCAGTCTTGGTTGGCAACCTGTCTAGGGGAGTAAACCTGATAAAAATCCGTACTGCTTACCTAAGTGTATGGCAGGTTAGTGGATGGATTAGCCGAAGACCACTGTTGAAAAATAGTGCTAATAAGATACACAGAGGGCCTCGGAATCGGACGGATCCTAAATTGAGTGGTCAATCCTGTAAGTCCTTCACTAAAATGGCTCGGGTTGTCCCTCTAACAGGGAATAGGTCCGCTTGGGGGCATTCTGTGTATGGCCACCCTCGTAAGGGGAGAAAGGCGTCCGGCAATAGATAGATTATTATGTTCCTTCCAACAACCAACAATACTCCTAAAATCGATTAATGAAAGATAGAATACCTTGACACTTCACCATGCATAATAACCATTTGTTTTGATCAACTATAGTATTCCACCAGACATTACCCTACAATACCGTAACACTAAAATGCACAAGCATCTTCCACCACCACCGGCAGGATAGACACTATAAGAAACTTGATTCCCATTCGCCTTCCCCTACAAAGGATTACTACAGTACACTACTCCTCCTCCCATACTGTACACTACAATACCTTACAGACAAGAACAACGCAGGCATTCTACACTACAAGACCCGTTGATAAAAATAAACTTAGACAAATAGACAGAATGAATATAAACACCATGTGAGGAGGAACACTTTATTGACAACGTTTCGAATATAGCTTCATCAGGCCATACACCAAAATCCTCCCACCCCAATCCCCCTTTCCCGTCTCGAAGGAAATTGTTGACCTGTAAAATATGTTGGTGTATGTCATTAGCCTGATGAAGCTATATGCGAAATGTTGTTAATAAAGTGCTCCTCCTCACATGGTGTCTATATTCATTATGTCTATTTTTTAAGTCTATTTTTATCAACTGGTCTTGTAGTGTAGAATGCCTACCGACAAATTTACACATTTATCTTGAAAGGGGGTCTAGGGGGTGTTCGTCAACGCTTGATATGGAGGTCTAGCGAGGAAACCCAAAATTAAAATAATAAATAGATATATAGACCATAAAACCAAGCACCTACCCCCTTAACACACAACAACGCAGGTATTATCCACTACATCACCCCCTCCCACCCACCCGCTGCCAGGATTATCTAGCCACAACTCATCCCCACATTCTCCACGCACTACAAAAACAGACATTACTCTACAAAACTTAAACCAAATCACCCGCAACACACAACACAGGTATTTCACTCGGCATCTACCTCAGCTATATAGTCTGTTCATTCTAGGTTGGGCAGAAATCATAACCTTGAACCTCTGTAACTCAATAAGGGCTAGAGCAAATGGGCTGTAAATTTATATACATATTCCCTAGCCAAGATTTCCTATTTGGTAGAAATGTTAGTTCGATTATTCGAGTCCTTTGTGAGTTATGAGAAAATAGGGGTTACGATTTCTGCCCAACCTAGAATGAACGGACTGTAGGATTGACAACTCATCGCACCTCTAAACCTCATTTGACTCCCTGTATAACTTGGATTGTTTACATTAATCTACAATCTTCACTTTAACTCACAACACATTGGTTTCACACTATATCCCCCCTCCCCACCCAAGTCACTTAATAACAGGATTGATAATTCACCACCTAGTCATATTATTCTCTGATTTGTTACTAATCTATTTGTTATTAATTTCACCCAAAACCACACACCTCCAATGAAATTAATGAAAACATGTATGTGATCAACCGGGATTCGAACCTGGGTTATCACACACAGATTTTTAAACACTAACCATTACACCATCAAGACAGTTAAAGGTAAACGGATAATACTCTACAAAATCCACCTGTACACACAACACCACAGGCATTCCACACACCAGCTCCTTCAGCACCCTACTGCCAGGATTGACACTTCACCATGCCTGATCCACATGCGAATCCCCTTATAACTTGGACTTTGTTTCAATTAACTACAGACATTACTCTACAATATCCACATTAATACAAAATAACACAGGTATTCTCCACTACATCTCCCCCAGTTACCCACTGCCACGCTTGAGTACGCTTCACCCCATATAATTCCCATTTGATTCGATTTTTTTTACACAAGCAGAAATACTCTTCAAAATCCACTTTAACACAAAAATACAAAGGTTACTATTAGAAGGAACAGACCTTCGGCCGGGAAATTTTTCTACCAAAAAATGTACAAATATATCTTGAAAGGGGGTCTAGGGGGTGTTTTTTAAGCTTGGTGGAGTTTTAGCGTGGAAACTCACTATGTCATACCATCACTTCCCGATTACCGTAACATGCATGGCAAATATCGCTATAATTGACCACTTGCGAGTTTCGTTCTAAAAGGAAGTTGGAGTTGTAGACATCGATATTTAGCAGGATTACCATTACCATTACCATTACAAAACCCAATGTACTTGGATAAGCTAATGAATGCATATGGTCCTCCCGGGATTCGAACTCGGGACACCACACCCAGAATATAAGCATCTAAACCATTACACCACCAACACATCAACTCCTCCAGCCATCCCCTGCCAGCAATGATACTTCACCACAGCTGGTCCCCTCTGGCCTCTGCCTGTAATTTCGATTTTGCTTCGATTCACTACACAAACATGTTGGTGGTGTAATGGTTTAGCTGCCTATGTTCTGGGTGTGGCGTCCCGAGTTCGAATCCCGGGAGGACCATATGCTTTCATTAGTTTATTCAAGTACATTGGGGTATGTAATGGATGATTAATGTTAAGAACGGGGTGTTCCTTAATTACAAAAGCTACTTACTCTCACAAAAACACAGATATTCTCCACTACATCTTCCCCAGCCACCACCCCTGCCAGGATTGACACTTCACCACACCTGATCCCCTCTGGCCTCTGTCTGTAATTGCAATTCTGCTTCGATTCACTAGACAAACAATTACTACAAAAGCTACCTACTCTCACAAGAAAACACCCCTGATATTCTCCACTACATCTTCCCCAGCCACCCCCTGCCAGGATTGACACTTCACCACACCTGATCCATAC
>JBAKBP010014910.1:0-57337 GCA_037953745.1 Lithodes maja
CCATCCTTACTTTGAGAGCTCGTATTGTGCTCCCAATGTAGCCATTTTTGCAAAATAGACAGGTAAATTTATAAACGATGGATGAGCGAAGTTCAGTGGGAAGTCTATCTTTGTAGTGAAACAGGGATCGAATCTTAAATTCATTCTTGTGAATTATTTTAAAATTGATATGAGGGAAGAAATTAGGTAATTTGTTGTTCAGTAATCTTTCTATTTTTTCTGATACCTTTCCAAGAAAGGGTAAACTAATATAAAAATCCTTCTTTTTAGCTGTGAGCACAGGTTGTCTAGGTTGGTACAATTTATTTAGGAAATTCCTCAATTGCTTGTTGAAGAGGTCACTGGTGAAGCCATTATTAAAAAAAAAGTCTCTAAGGAAGGATATCTCGCAGTGAAAAAGGCTGTATGTCGAAGTCAAGTGGTACGCCCTGTGAAGAAGGGTTTTAATTGCATTAATTTTGAATCTGAGTGGACAGTAGCTAAAGAAGCTAATACCGAGACCGGAAAAGGTGGGTTTTCTAAAGATTGAGATAACAAGTATGTCATTAACTTTGGTAAGTAGAAGGTCGAGGAATGGCAACGTGTTATTTACCTCGTTTTCGCTAGTGAATTTTATATTTTTGTGCTGTTTATTTAGGTAATTTAGAAACAAAGATAAAAGACTTTTATCTTTAAAGACCAGCAGGGTGTCGTCGACATATCTACGGTAGAGGATAGGTTTGTAAGTGGGAGGGCAGTTGTCTAGCTTGATTTGTTCCCAGTAACATAGGAAAACATTGGCTAAAGTACTGCCTAGTGGGGATCCCATCGCTACCCCATCAGTTTGTTTATAGATTTGGTTATTAAATATGAAATGGCAATCTTGTACGCATGCTGATAGGACGTTTCTGAAGAAGGATTGACTCATACCCATAAAAGTCTCAGATTGATTGAACAAAAGTTTGACATAAAGGTTCAAAGTTTCAGTTAAGGGGACGTTGGTGAATAACGAGGTTATATCAAAGCTACATAGGTATGACGAGGGAGGTAATTTGTAGTTTGAGAGGGAAGTGAACAATTCATACGAGTTCTTAAGGGTATAATCGTTCGTAGTGAACGCTGATAAAAGTTGGGAGCAAAATTTAGCAAGCTTATAAGAGGCAGTATTATATGCGGCAAGAATGGATCGAAGAGGGACAGTGGTCTTATGGATCTTAGGGAGGCCATAAAGAAAAGCCAAGGATGAACCTGTAGGCTTCATAGCATTAGCTAATTCCTCCGAGACTGTATTTAAATTTACCATAGATTTAAGTAATCTATTTATTCGATCTTCGATTTTAAGGCTTAGTTTGAAAATATCAGTTTGAATTGGCTTACTAAATTTGGAAAAGTCTCTCAGGATGTCGTACATTTTTGAGAAATAGTCATCTTTGTTGAGTAACACAACTCCTTTACCTTTGTCGGGACGACAGACCACTAGGTCTTCTTTCTTACCAAGTTGTTTGAGGATATTTATATAATTTTTTGTAAATATGGGGGAGTAGACATTTTGAGATTTAAAGCCATAGAATTCCTTACAGGCAACATTGCGAATAAATTATTTTTAAATATTTGCTATATGTTTTATTATTATTTTCTAGAACACTGAAGATGACACACGAGTGTCGAAACGTTTGTCTGACTGCTAAATAAAGTACTGGACCCCCAACCTGGTCATCATTTTTATCCTGCACCATGCTGTTTGCTGCTACCCTGTGTATCCTCTTCATCTGTTATTTGAGGTTCCCCAAGAACAAACCCATCACTGACATACTACGAAGCAGGTATGGATCCCCAGCTCTAAAGGGGTTTCGAAAATATGAATAGCGCTCGTGCAGATTGGAAAAAAGAAAATTAGATCTATACTTTCTTAATTGCTGTAGGACTTACAATGTCTTTCTCAAATTCTTGAAATTCAAATTATACAAAACAAGCTTACAAAACTCGGAACTTTATCAATCATGGAAAGAAAAACTATTCAATTTAGAAATATTCACAAAAGAAAAAGAAATAAACAATCTTGAACAATTAGTCAATGAATCTCGTAATGCGCTGCGCAACTTAGTTCCGTATATAAACTTTATCTGCTTGAAGACTTTTATAAGACGTATAGTTGAAGGTTTGAGAAAAAATGTAAAACAGACCCATGAAAAAAAACTTGTTAACTTAGGTACCAATTCTGCTCTCAAATCATGTGATCCCAAAAAGGTTATCTTTAACTACTTCAATGTAACTCTGTCTACTAGAGAATGTTTTTTGCTGTACTTTGGACTTGATTTTAACCTGCCCATTTTTAAACCATTTTTTGTTCAATACTTTACTGCCTTCGAAAGCCTGGTCTCTAGGCTTAAAACTTGAAGGTTGGCTACCGGTGTCGAATTTAAGTCTGTCGTCCAATTTATTCGCAATGTTGCCTGTAAGGAATTATATGGCTTTAAATCTGAAAATGTCTTCTCCCCCATATTTACAAAAAATTATATAAATATCCTCAAACAACTTGGTAAGAAAGAAGACCTAGTGGTCTGTCGTCCCGACAAAGGTAAAGGAGTTGTGTTACTCAACAAAGATGACTATTTCTCAAAAATGTACGACATCCTGAGAGACTTTTCCAAATTTAGTAAGCCAATTCAAACTGATATTTTCAAACTAAGCCTTAAAATCGAAGATCGAATAAATAGATTACTTAAATCTATGGTAAATTTAAATACAGTCTCGGAGGAATTAGCTAATGCTATGAAGCCTACAGGTTCATCCTTGGCTTTTCTTTATGGCCTCCCTAAGATCCATAAGACCACTGTCCCTCTTCGATCCATTCTTGCCGCATATAATACTGCCTCTTATAAGCTTGCTAAATTTTCGCTCCCAACTTTTATCAGCGTTCACTACGAACGATTATACCCTTAAGAACTCGTATGAATTGTTCACTTCCCTCTCAAACTACAAATTACCTCCCTCGTCATACCTATGTAGCTTTGATATAACCTCGTTATTCACCAACGTCCCTTTAACTGAAACTTTGAACCTTTGTGTCAAACTTTTGTTCAATCAATCTGAGACTTTTATGGGTATGAGTCAATCCTTCTTCAGAAACGTCCTATCAGCATGCTTACAAGATTGCCATTTCATTTTCAATAACCAAATATATAAACAAACTGATGGGGTAGCGATGGGATCCCCACTAGGCAGTACTTTAGCCAATGTTTTCCTATGTTACTGGGAACAAATCAAGCTAGACAACTGCCCTCCCACTTACAAACCTATCCTCTACCGTAGATATGTCGACGACACCCTGCTGGTCTTTAAAGATAAAAGTCTTTTATCTTTGTTTCTAAATTACCTAAATAAACAGCACAAAAATATAAAATTCACTAGCGAAAACGAGGTAAATAACACGTTGCCATTCCTCGACCTTCTACTTACCAAAGTTAATGACATACTTGTTATCTCAATCTTTAGAAAACCCACCTTTTCCGGTCTCGGTATTAGCTTTTTTAGCTACTGTCCACTCAGATTCAAAATTAATGCAATTAAAACCCTTCTTCACAGGGCGTACCACTTGACTTCGACATACAGCCTTTTTCACTGCGAGATATCCTTCCTTAGAGACTTTTTTATTAATAATGGCTTCACCAGTGACCTCTTCAACAAGCAATTGAGGAATTTCCTAAATAAATTGTACCAACCTAGACAACCTGTGCTCACAGCTAAAAAGGAGGATTTTTATATTAGTTTACCCTTTCTTGGAAAGGTATCAGAAAAAATAGAAAGATTACTGAACAACAAATTACCTAATTTCTTCCCTCATATCAATTTTAAAATAATTCACAAGAATGAATTTAAGATTCGATCCCTGTTTCACTACAAAGATAGACTTCCCACTGAACTTCGCTCATCCATCGTTTATAAATTTACCTGTCCATTTTGCAAAAATGGCTACATTGGGAGCACAATACAAGCTCTCAAAGTAAGGATGGATGAGCACAAGGATCAGTCCAGTAGAACCGACCTCCCCATTAGTAACCCTCATTCAGCCGTGAGAGAGCATTGCTACGGTTGTAACCTTGCTGTAAGCTATAAAGATTTTAGCATTATTGACTCCTGTAATACCGGTAACCTTAGGATTTTAGAGTCTCTATATATTTTTAAAGAAAGACCCCCCCTTAATAACTGCCTTTCGGCAGCCCCTCTACATATCCATTGTGATTAAATATTTCCCAGTGTAGCTATGTTGAGGCTACATTTTTAGTTATAATATACTCGCTTTTCGCGATTTTATTTTTAAATATTTGCTATATGTTTTATTATTGTTTTCTAGAACACTGAAGATGACACACGAGTGTCGAAACGTTTGTCTGACTGCTAAATAAAGTACTGCCCCCCCCCCCCCCCCCCCACCTGGTCATTATTATCCTGCACCATGCTGTTTGCTGCTACCCTGTGTATCCTCTTCATCTTTATATATATATATGTATATATATATACATATATATATATATATATATATATATACTGTATACTGTATATAGGGAGAGAGAGATAGAGCTACTAGTAGAGGAATTACGTATTCTGAATTAAGTTTACAAGATATATCCACATTTTGTGGAATCCAAGCGATCACATAAATCTGTCAAACATGCTCTGGAACAAATAGTGGGGGTTCTCCAAATATATCCTTGTTATTTATAGATTTCTCGGGTGGCGATACAAATTGAGAAATATATCTGAATATAATGTGAAAACCCAATATTTGAACTATCTATCTATCTATTGCCCGACGCCGTGATCCCCGAAGGGGTGGCCACGAACGAACCGCCCCCATGCACCTCTGTCCCCAGTCAGTCGACGCCCCTCCTCCCAACCAGCACCGCCTTCGTTCATGTAGTTCCTCACTCCATCCTTCCACCTCATATTCGGTCTACCTCTCCCCCTCCGTCCCTCCACCTCGCTTTCGTACACCCTCTTAGTCATTCTCTTGCTTTCCATACGTTCCATATGGCCGAACCATCTCAAGTTGTTCCTTTTCACACTTTCCAGCACATCTACCTCCACACCACACCTCCTTCTTACTTCCTCATTAGTCTGTCTATCCCTCCATGTAACTCCGCACGCACTCCTTAAGTAATTCATTTCCACTGCTCTCACTCTTGGTCTGAGTCTCTCAACCAACGTCCATGCTTCGCTTCCGTAAGTCAGTGTCGGGATTACCACACTGTCATGCAAGGACTTCTTCACTTCCATACTGACCACCCTATTTCTTGTTACTGCTTTTAGCGTTCCTACAACCCTCTTCCCCTGTTGTACCCTCTCCCGCACCTCTTCATCCATAGTCCCATCTTTACTCAACACACTGCCCAGATACTTAAAAGAGTTGACGATCTCCATAGCCTGACCGCTCAGCTTCACCTCACATTCTGTGACTTCACCCCTTTCGAAGACCATAACCTTGCTCTTCCCCGTATTTACCTTCAAATTCCGTTTTTCGCACACTGTTCTAAACTCATTTACCAGACCCTGCAACTCCCATTCATTATCACTCATCAGAACTGTATCATCCGCAAACAGCAGTATAGGTAGCTTCCACTCAATTCCCTCAATATTTGTTCAATATTTGAATATTGTTCAATATTTGAACATAATTGCTTAATGATATTCTGTATATATCAATTTTTTAAATATTCTTAGTAGTAATCACCTATCTATACACACAAAAATACAGTGTGTGTGTGTGTGTGTGTATATATATGATCTTATTTCATGAAATATAATGGCAATTCTTGACACATTTACGGAAATAGCCTTACGATATGGGAAAAGGAATATTACCTTTTCCTCGCCTGGGTTAATTTCACAAAAATAACTTTAACTGTCTTCGTGGTGTGATGCATAAGGTGTTGATTTTCGGTGTGAGCGTCCTGGGTTCGAATCCATGGACTGCCACATGTGTTTGTAAATTTCATTAATCGATTTTAGGAGTATAGTTGGTTGTTGGAAGGAACATAATAATAAATAAAGAGTGATCCCTTTCCCATGAAAATAACAATAATCCATATGGACTGTTTTTTAACAGTGCTATAGCTAAAAGCGTTGCCATGCAAGTCAAACTAAGAAAACACCAGACTTATAAGGGAGTTATTAAGTTTAATGTCATTAAGGGAAGGTTTTTTGTTTGTTCCCTAGACCTGCATCAAGCTTAAAATTACACCACCTTGTTCCCATTTTCAAGATAAATGTATATATTTTTCGGTACAAAAATGCCCCGGCCGATGGCCGATTCCTCTTAAATTACAAGCTCTATCGCTCGCCAGGAATACATCGACACCTAAATGGCACAAAAGGTCTTAAAATTGACAGAAATGGAGCGAAAATTTTAAAATCGACAAACTATTGAGGCGAACGCG
Source organism: Lithodes maja (assembly GCA_037953745.1). Lineage (NCBI taxonomy): Eukaryota > Metazoa > Arthropoda > Malacostraca > Decapoda > Lithodidae > Lithodes > Lithodes maja. The sequence continues at coordinate 6,417 of JBAKBP010014910.1, forward strand.
TTAAAATCTGAAATGCAATGAGGCTAAGCATGTGGGAGAAAGGGGTCCAGAAAAAATCCGTCAAATAGACATATCCCTTTAAGGGGAGATTTCCACCTGGAGGATTTTTTTCTGGATCCCTTTCTCCCTCATGTTTAGCCCCATTGCTTTTGAGATTTTAAGACGCTTGCCCCATTAGTTTGGCGATTTTAAGAACCCTCGCCCCATTTCTGTCAATTTTAAGACTATTCGCGCTATTTAGGTGTCGATCTTTTCCTGGCGAGCGCTAGCGAGCCTGTATTTAAGGGGAACCGGCCTTCGGCCGGGAAATTTTTCTACCGAAAAATTTACAAAGATATTTCGAAGGGGTCTTGTTTTTGTTTTTTTTAAAGCTTGATGTAGGTCTAGGGAATAAACTAAAAAAATAATAATATATGTATATATAAGGACATTATCCCATCCCCCCTTAAGCTGCTCTTCCTTGCTTGGACCTATTTCTATACCTTGGTCCTGTGACGTATTTCTATACTTTGGTCTTGCTCGGTGCAAAATGCAAATGAACTCACTGCACCCGATTGTGGTCAAGAAAAGCGATGTTCTCCATTAATACCTTAACCCCTACTGTACCGGCGAAGTCTTTTTCATTATATTCTGGCAACTAATAGACTATTCCATTCAGCTTAGGAAAGACATACACTAATTAAAAGGCTACAGACTCTTTAAATCCATCCTTTTAGCTAACATATAAGCTTCATAAAATCGTCTATATGCAGCTGAAATTAAATATACAACGTGTCACCGGTACTGGAAGGGTTAACGTTTAAATTAAATATACATCGTGTCACCGGTACTGGAAGGGTTAACGTTTAAATTAAATATACATCGTGTCACCGGTACTGGAAGGGTTAACGTTTAAATTAAATATACAACGTGTCACCGGTACTGGAAGGGTTAACGTTTAAATTAAATATACAACGTGTCACCGGTACTGGAAGGGTTAACTTTTAAATTAAATATACAACGTGTCACCGGTACTGGAAGGGTTAACGTTTAAATTAAATATACAACGTGTCACCGGTACTGGAAGGGTTAACTTTTAAATTAAATATACAACGTGTCACCGGTACTGGAAGGGTTAACGTTTAAATTAAATATACATCGTGTCACCGGTACTGGAAGGGTTAACGTTTAAATTAAATATACATCGTGTCACCGGTACTGGAAGGGTTAACGTTTAAATTAAATATACAACGTGTCGCCGGTACTGGAAGGGTTAACGTTTAAATTAAATATACAACGTGTCACCGGTACTGGAAGGGTTAACGTTTAAATTAAATATACATCGTGTCACCGGTACTGGAAGGGTTAACGTTTAAATTAAATATACATCGTGTCACCGGTACTGGAAGGGTTAACGTTTAAATTAAATATACAACGTGTCGCCGGTACTGGAAGGGTTAACTTTTAAATTAAATATACAACGTGTCACCGGTACTGGAAGGGTTAACGTTTAAATTAAATATACATCGTGTCACCGGTACTGGAAGGGTTAACGTTTAAATTAAATATACAACGTGTCACCGGTACTGGAAGGGTTAACGTTTAAATTAAATATACATCGTGTCACCGGTACTGGAAGGGTTAACGTTTAAATTAAATATACATCGTGTCACCGGTACTGGAAGGGTTAACGTTTAAATTAAATATACATCGTGTCACCGGTACTGGAAGGGTTAACGTTTAAATTAAATATACAACGTGTCACCAGTACTGGAAGGGTTAACGTTTAAATTAAATATACATCGTGTCACCGGTACTGGAAGGGTTAACGTTTAAATTAAATATACATCGTGTCACCGGTACTGGAAGGGTTAACGTTTAAATTAAATATACATCGTGTCACCGGTACTGGAAGGGTTAACGTTTAAATTAAATATACATTGTGTCACCGGTACTGGAAGGGTTAACGTTTAAATTAAATATACAACGTGTCACCGGTACTGGAAGGGTTAACTTTTAAATTAAATATACAACGTGTCACCGGTACTGGAAGGGTTAACGTTTAAATTAAATATACATCGTGTCACCGGTACTGGAAGGGTTAACGTTTAAATTAAATATACAACGTGTCACCGGTACTGGAAGGGTTAACGTTTAAATTAAATATACAACGTGTCACCGGTACTGGAAGGGTTAACGTTTCCTTTTTGCAATATAGTCAAGTATACCCGGAGGTGACCTGCTTTTTGTTCTCTCCTTTTTGCAATATAGTCAAGTATACCCGGAGGTGACCTGCTTTTTGTTCTCTTCTTTTCTCTCTTTCTCTGGCTTGTATCCATTCGGCCCCATTCAGCCAACTGTTTTAAGAAGTTTATCCCCATCCAGGTTACTGGTGAGCGGTAGCGAGCAGCATATTTTTAAAAAAAAATTGACAGCAGGCTAAATTTGTAAATTTTTCGGTAGAAAAACGTGTCCGGCGAAGCCGGATTTCTTCATATAATGCTGGCTCGCTATTGCTCGCCAGGAAGAAATCGACACCTACAGTAGATGGGGATAAACGTCTTAAAATAGTTGGCTGAATGGGGCCGAATGGATACAAGCCAGAGAAAGAGAGAAAAGGAGAAGAATAATAAAAGCAGGTCACCCCCCTTAACCCCTTCAACACCATGACGCTTTTTTACTTGTATTTCTGGCTATAATGTGACGATTATATGAAGTTTAAGAAGGACATAATATGTTAGTAAGCGAGTTTATTGAGATCGTATTTATCCATTTGAGTTGTATAGGTAGATTATAAACTATAGTAAATCGTCTTTTGGTAACCAGAATATGATGACAATTACATGATGGTAGTGAAGGGGTTACGATAAAGTAAACCACCCAATGGTGAGTGTCTAATGTGATGGCTCAAAACAGGAAAGTATACCCAAAGCTATATTGACAATGTGGTGTATGTAGTAAACCTATTGACAATGTGGTGTATGTAGTAAGGTATCCATCTCTCAGGCATTATGATAATATGTAGTTTGACTCCGAATATAGGCTTAAGGGGAGATTTCCACTTGAGGGATATTTTTCTTGACCTCATTCTCCCTCATGTTTATCCCCGTTGCTTTTAAGTGTTGTGACGACGTTGACCACTCCGTTAGAACCGCATGGCTTGTCCTACAGTGACTCACTAGGATCGCCAGGGCAGTGGATGGGGCTACAGTTTATGTATTAGAGTGTGCTTTATTTCATATGAAAGCTCGTGTCATGGGCAGTCCAGAAAGGCTCTTTGTTTTCGCCCATGTCAAGGCTTTATATATTTAATTGTAAAGTATATGTTTTGTCATTAACTAGTAATGATAGGATCTGGGAGAGAGAGAGGGGGTAGAACAGAGTGAGAGGGGGCGCGCAGTGTTTTTTGTCCCGCTCGATGACGTCACGGCTGGCTGCCTCGCGGGGGTTGGTGGAGGGAGGTCCTTACCATGCTGCGAGCTCTGATAGTGGCTAGATTTACTTGTAACCGCCTTTTTTCCACGCGGCTAGAGCTAGTGCGAGTATATATACAGTTCCTCGCCACTCTCTCCCTCAGATCTGGTTTCTAGAACACACCCATCTTTTTTCCCTTGCTATCTATTCCCGCTCCGTACCTGAGAATCTTTTCCTCTGCCTATCTCTCTCATTTTCCATATCTTTCACCACCTTTCTATTAACATTATATCCCCTCTGGTTAACTCTGCAAAATCAGCTTCATGCTGGCCAGTTGTATTGTGTGTTAAGGTCTGATATAACCTGGGTATGTTAGTTGTTAAGATAAGTGGATCACGAAGCATTGGTTGGCTTTCATATTGCCGCTTCCTATAATTATTAGTGTTCTGCTGGATTAGATAATGCTAGACTAGGAGTCTGATATTCTAAGGTATTGTTTCCTATGAGTGCTGGCTTCAGTAAAAAGCGGCACGACATACCTGAGAACTGGAGTTGATTGAGTAAATTCTAGTCTGTGTGCCATTGAGAGTAGAGCATGCACGAATGAGGGTTTTTTGCCTATACCATTCTGCACTGTTCTAGTCTCGATTGTTTGTCTTTGAGGTACGCCAGGAGTATGCTTAATACTTCGGTATTAAGGTTTCTCAAGAGAGCTACCCTTCATTATAACGTAATATTTGATGCACAGACTTGAGATTTGCACTAGGCTATGCAGCATGCCATGCGCACCAGTATCTCGTATCATTGACTCTAGCTAGACTTTATCAGTCACAGTAGACATTAAGTATATTAACCTAATTACTCTTTTTTATGCATACCCATTTTATGATTACACAAGCATTTCGTAGCCTAGTTTGATGTATTGAGACACAAACGACTTAGGCTCTTTTTGTTGATAGGAATACTGCATTGTCGTGGCGATTATTATTAGTGTTGTAGTGTTTAGGATATTCTTGGCTCCGACGGCATTATATATTCTGCCTTTTTGTGTGCATAGCCTGCACGAGCATTGTTCCGCTGCCTGCCTTTTTTGGGTTCCATTTCCGATACGAGCATCTTTATAGCATCTAACATTTAAAGAAGATTCCTTGTTAGTGTTGAAGGACTTTAGTGCACTTTCTTTCATGCAGGAGTGCCTGACATTTATTGATTAAAGTAACGTAAGCTGTAACTTCTCTTACCACCTTACTTTGCATACCATAACCAAGCACCTTCGGTTATAGGTAGTAATAGGCTGTTTTCACATAACATTAAGCCTAGAGTAGACGCACATTTATTGAGAGTTTGATAGCCTATTATTGCATATAGAACTCTGTAGAGTATTTGTGTTCTTTGTTCACTGGGGATATACATCAGAGGTTGGAGCTAGCGCTTTCCGTTGTAACATTTATGCCATTACTAGTCCAATGAATAAGAGCCCTGATATATTTGAACCCCAGTCGTAACAAATGGCGACCTTACCTAGGATTTGGTGAACCTACATTTATTAGCAGGGAACATTTGTTGTTTTGGGGAATATTTTGCGGGGATCAGCAAGAATATTTTTTTTTTGCAACATAGTATAGGCCTTGAGTATTTCCGAGAATTTTTGTGTGTATATTGAGGTATAAGAGTTTGGGGTGCTTCTTTTCTGAATATTGTGGTGAGAAATTTTTGTGAGCATCATGTCTTATACCGGATCAGAGGAGAATGGAGACACAGTACGTAATGTCGAAACTGAGGAACAGCAGTATGATGATATGGTTAATCAGGTGAACTGTGAGGAGGATGCTAGGATATTTTTGCAATGGCCTGTTACTGCCGAGCGGTTGGAGGGTGTGAATCGGTACGGTCTTCAATGCCTGGCCACAGCTATCGGTCATTCGGTTACTAGCAGCATGACCAGGGATGACTTGATAACGTGTGTACTGGGCAGGGTGACTGGTGAGCGAGATGGGTTGAGTGCTCAGAGCCCTTCGGCCATGCTTCCCCTACACTCGACTCCCAGCCATCCCAGTAGTTTGCCGACCCCGGGTACGCTTCCGCAGTTGGGTGGTGACTGGCAGGGTGGGTTGCCCCTGGGGGGACCACCGGTAATTTCAAACATTGTAGCACCTTCACCTCCTCAAGGGTTATCTCCAGAATTATTGCTTCAGCTCGAATTAGCTAAGATCGAAGAGAGAAAGGCTATAAGGGCATGTGAGCTTCAGCAGCAACAAAGGGCAGGTGAGCAGCAAATAGAGCTAGCAAAAATCCAAGCTGAGTCGACTAGGTACTGTGCCGACAGGGACGTAGAGAAGTCGCGAGTAGAGACAACGGGACAGCGACTTGGGGCTGGTAACCGTGCTCCTGATCAATCTCTCTCGCACTTATTGAAACTGGTTCCGGTGTTTGATGAGAGTGGTGTAACAGAATTTTTCACACGCTTTGAGAAGAAGTGCCAGGAACACCAGTGGCCAGAGAATAAATGGGCAGCACTTGTATCCTCTAGATTAATAGGCAAGGGTCTTAAAGCCTACAATGCGTTACCTTTGGAGTTATGTATTGTGTACGAGGATCTCAAGGAGGCTGTCCTGAGGGCTTACGAATTGCAACCAGAAACGTACCGTTTGAAGTTCCGGGGTGTAACTAAGGGAAGAGATAGCACCTTTTTGGAACACGCCCGGGACTTGTCCGATGCTATGGGAAACTGGCTCCGATCTGAGAAGGTCACAACATTTGATGAAATTAAGCAGTTAATGATGTTGGAGCAGTTCTTTAAGAGCACGGGCGGTAATCTAACTTTGAACTTGAAGGAGAAAAACCCAAGAACTCTAGTCGAAGCAGCAGAAATGGCTGATCGACGGCTGTCGTTGATTCGGGGTTGCGGGTCCTCACAGAAGTACGATGTAAGTGCTAAGGACCGTTATCCTCCCCCTCCCCGGAACAATGACACATTTAAACAGAAGAGCCATGAAACTAAAACTGAATCCAAACCTTACACCACACCGTATGTGAAAAGTCAGGGGCCTTTTACATCACAGTATAAGCCGAAACCGAAATTTATGTGTTTTAGTTGCCACCAGGAGGGTCATAAGGCAAATGTGTGCCCTAGTCGACCTCCTCCGGCAGCCGTGTCTTTTGCTCACGGCATTGGAGTGTTCAAGAGGACATCGGAGTTTGTTAGAGGCATTTCTTCCGAGGTAAATACACTGCCAGTGCAGAAGGATCCGGAAGGCTTATTCCCTGTCCGTGATGCCTTTAGTGACCACAGGGGACTCGGTTGTGTGGAGTGGGGGGGTAGAAGACATGAGGTGAGAATTTTGCGTGACACTGGGGCATCGCAAACACTGTTGAGAAATTGCACTGGTAAACCTGTCAATACGGCACGGGTGGTTGTGATTCAGGGAGTTAATGCGACAAGGTCATACCCGCTTGTGAGAATGAAGGTGGAAGTTGATGGTGTGACTCGTGACCTGGATGTGGGAATTGTGGAGAAGTTGCATGTTGGGGGCGTCGACCTCCTTCTCGGCAACGACTTTGCGGGACCTACTTCTGAGGCTCCACCCTTGGTCGTTGCCGAGAAGCTGGCCGACGTGAGTAGGGAGGAGCAGGAGTGGGTTGAGAAGTGTCCGGTGCAGCCTATGGCGTGTGTTGTCACCGGAGATCCTGCATCATGGGAGTCACATTCTGGTCAACAATCTTTAGATCAGCGGAGGAAGGGTACCGAGAAGGGGTTGAAAGTTGATGCGGTTGAGAGTTTAGTATCAGCGGACATTCTCGGGGACTCATTATTAGGACCACATTTCGAGTCTAGAGAAGACCCATTAACTGTTCCTGAGAAGGCAGTGGATGGGCTTAAAAAGACGATGGGACAGCAACGGTACGCAGAGAGAGAGCAACGGGAGGCCAAATTTAATGTAGGAGGGGGGCATGAGTTGTTTCGCAAGCACTTGGATAGGCTTGCTCCTTCGGACATTCGTAAGTTGCAATTGGAAGACCCGGAGGTTCTTGAATGTGGTACCGGTGCTGTCGAGTTGAAGGAAGACAGTGTTACACAGTCGGGAGGTGTGGCAACAAGGTACCCTGACGCGTACCCTATGAGAAATGGGTCGGCGAAGACGGTGGTCCGAGGCTTGCTAGTGTATTTTTCCCGGTATGGTTACCCACAGGAGATTCATGTTGTTTTGTTTGCTGCACGGGAGGTACCTGGGGAAAGTTTGGGATTCAGCCCTAATGAGCTCGTCTTTGGACACCGTGTCAGAGGGCCTCTCCATATGGTTGAAGAAGTATGGGAGGGCGCAGAAAAATCTTGTTCTATGCTCAAGTGTGTCCTCAACAGTCGAGAACGGATGTTGCGCAGTCTGGAGTTGGCTGGCCGTAATTTGACTAGCTCTCAGGCCCTCAGGAAGGACAGGTACGACCTCAAGGTTGAACTCAGGGAGTTTCACGTGGGTCAGGAGGTGTTGATTCTACTGCCCCTTGTAGGTCACCCCTTATCCGCGAAGTACGCTGGTCCTTATAGGGTGGTGGAGGAGCTATCAGACCTGGTTTACTTGGTAGCCACTCCAGACAGACGGAAGCGCAATCAGTTATGTCATGTTAATCCCATGAAGGCGTATGGGAGGCACCCCCCTGAGCCTCTTACTGTGCCTGTGATGACGTTTAGCAGTCAAGGTGGAGAAGGAGAACGGGACAGTCAAGCTCAGGTGGAGGATAACTGGAAGGATATGAAGTTCAAATGGGCGCCTGAGTGTGAGAAGGTGTTTAGGGAAGTAAAACACCTGTTGTGCACTCACCCGATCCTCAGGGCCCCTGACTTTAGCCTACCTTTCCAACTAGCAACGGAGGCTAGTGGTGTGGGGGCTGGTGCCGTCCTTGTGGAAAAGGACGATGATGGGCTGAAGCATCCTGTTAGTTTCTGCTCGGAGAAGTACAATTCGGCCCAGGGGAGCTGCTCTGTTGTCGAGGAGGAGCTGCTGGCGGTTGTACTTGCTCTGAGGCATTTCGAGGTCTGTGTTCCAGCTTATGGTCCGGTCGTTGTAGTTTACCCAGATCATCACCCTCTCAAGTTCTTGGACCAGTTTCACAATCGGAATATGAGGCTGACCAGGTGGTCACTAAGGTTATTGGTATATAACCTGGACATACGCCATATTGACGGTTGTGACAACGTGGTTGCAGATGGTCGTTCAAGGGTATATGATCCTGGGTAGATTGACACACGGGTAGCCTCCTGCTTTAGTTTGAATAGTATTTTGCGCTTGGTGCTTGTTGGCTCGCGGTGGTAGCCCAGCGTATTGGGTCGTAAAGCAGGAGTTGAGCGTTTGGTATAGAAGACAAAACTAGGCTTGCCCCTATAGTGCAGCCGAAATAAACAAATTAAAAACATAAAAATCAAATAAAAAAAACTTTCTTTGATAGTTGAATTTTTTTCAGTATGTTATAGCAGTAATTCTGGGTTGCACTCCTCTCAGAAGGCTGGGCTAGAGAAGCTCGCTCTTGAGGAGCATAACTACATATAATTTAACCTATTGTGTTGGGAGGGTTATAATTTAAAAAAAAAAAATTTGTTGAACAACTGTGCCAGATATTTTACTGCCGCTGGGTGATGGGAAGTGGAGATATAGCATGGGTTCTAACCATCAGATTTTTGTGAGCCTTGGGGCCTCTGAGAAAAATCTTGGGGGGGGTGTGACGTTGACCACTCCGTTAGAACCGCATGGCTTGTCCTACAGTGACTCACTAGGATCGCCAGGGCAGTGGATGGGGCTACAGTTTATGTATTAGAGTGTGCTTTATTTCATATGAAAGCTCGTGTCATGGGCAGTCCAGAAAGGCTCTTTGTTTTCGCCTATGTCAAGGCTTTATATATTTAATTCTAAAGTATATGTTTTGTCATTAACTAGTAATGATAGGATCTGGGAGAGAGAGAGGGAGTAGAACAGAGTGAGAGGGGGCGCGCAGTGTTTTTTGTCCCGCTCGATGACGTCACGGCTGGCTGCCTCACGGGGGTTGGTGGAGGGAGGTCCTTACCATGCTGCGAGCTCTGTTAGTGGCTAGATTTACTTGTAACCGCCTTTTTTTCCACGCGGCTAGAGCTAGTGCGAGTATATATACAGTTCCTCGCCACTCTCTCCCTCAGATCTGGTTTCTAGAACACACCCATCTTTTTTCCCTTGCTATCTATTCCCGCTCCGTACCTGAGAATCTTTTCCTCTGCCTATCTCTCTCATTTTCCATATCTTTCACCACCTTTCTATTAACATTATATCCCCTCTGGTTAACTCTGCAAAATCAGCTTCATGCTGGCCAGTTGTATTGTGTGTTAAGGTCTGATATAACCTGTGTATGTTAGTTGTTAAGATAAGTGGATCACGAAGCATTGGTTGGCTTTCATATTGCCGCTTCCTATAATTATTAGTGTTCTGCTGGATTAGATAATGCTAGACTAGGAGTCTGATATTCTAAGGTATTGTTTCCTATGAGTGCTGGCTTCAGTAAAAAGCGGCACGACATACCTGAGAACTGGAGTTGATTGAGTAAATTCTAGTCTGTGTGTCATTGAGAGTAGAGCATGCACGAATGAGGGTTTTTTGCCTATACCATTCTGCACTGTTCTAGTCTCGATTGTTTGTCTTTGAGGTACGCCAGGAGAACGCTTAATACTTCGGTATTAAGGTTTCTCAAGAGAGCTACCCTTCATTATAACGTAATATTTGACGCACAGACTTGAGATTTGCACGAGGTTATGCAGCATGCCATGCGCACCAGTATCTCGTATCGTTGACTCTAGCTAGACTTTTTCAGTCACAGTAGACATTAAGTATATTAACCTAATTACTCTTTTTTTATGCATACCCATTTTATGATTACACAAGCATTTCGTAGCCTAGTTTGATGTATTGAGACACAAACGACTTAGGCTCTTTTTGTTGATAGGAATACTGCATTGTCGTGGCGATTATTATTAGTGTTGTAGTGTTTAGGATATTCTTGGCTCCGACGGCATTATATATTCTGCCTTTTTGTGTGCATAGCCTGCACGAGCATTGTTCCGCTACCTGCCTTTTTTGGGTTCCATTTCCGATACGAGCATCTTTATAGCATCTAACATTTAAAGAAGATTCCTTGTTAGTGTTGAAGGACTTTAGTGCACTTTCTTTCATGCAGGAGTGCCTGACATTTATTGATTAAAGTAACGTAAGCTGTAACTTCTCTTACCACCTTACTTTGCATACCATAACCAAGCACCTTCGGTTATAGGTAGTAATAGGCTGTTTTCACATAACATTAAGCCTAGAGTAGACGCACATTTATTGAGAGTTTGATAGCCTATTATTGCATATAGAACTCTGTAGAGTATTTGTGTTCTTTGTTCACTGGGAATATACATCAGAGGTTGGAGCTAGCGCTTTCCGTTGTAACATTTATGCCATTACTAGTCCAATGAATAAGAGCCCTGATATATTTGAACCCCAGTCGTAACAGTGTTTAAGCCGTTCACCCCATTAGTTTGGCGATTTTAAGAACTTTGGAGGCTTCGATTTTTTTTCCTGAAGAGCGATAGCGAACCTGTGATTTAAGAGGAACTGGCCTTCGGCCGGCCGGGACATTTTTCTGCCGAGAAATGTACACATTTATCTTGAAAAGGGCTCAAGAAGGTATAATTTTAAGTTTGATGGAGGTCTAGGGAACAAACTAAGAATCTCCCCTTAAACAAAAACCTTATGTGAAATCCTATTTTTCTCCAACTAACAGCTCTATTATCTCCCTCCACACTATCCATCATGCTGCTCTATTATCTCCCTCTGCACTATCCATCATGCTGCTCTATTATCTCCCTCCGCACTATCCATCATGCTGCTCTATTATCTCCCTCCGCACTATCCATCATGCTGCTCTATTATCTCCCTCCGCACTATCCATGATGCTGCTCTATTATCTCCCTCCGCACTATCCATCATGCTGCTCTATTATCTCCCTCCGCACTATCCAACATGCTGCTCTATTATCTCCCTCCGCACTATCCATCATGCAGCTCTATTATCTCCCTCCGCACTATCCATCATGCTGCTCTATTATCTCCCTCCGCACTATCCATCATGCTGCTCTATTATCTCCCTCCGCACTATCCATCATGCTGCTCTATTATCTCCTTCCGCACTATCCATCATGCTGCTCTATTATCTCCCTCCACACTATCCATCATGCTGCTCTATTATCTCCCTCCGCACTACCCATCATGCTGCACTATTATCTCCCTCCGCACTATCCATCATGCTGCTCTATTATCTCCCTCCGCACTATCCATCATGCTGCTCTATTATCTCCCTCCTCACTATCCATCATGCTGCTCTATTATCTCCCTCCGCACTATCCATCATGCTGCTCTATTATCTCCCTCCGCACTATACATCATGCTGCTATATTATCTCCCTCCGCACTATCCATCATGCTGCTCTATTATCTCCCTCCGCACAATCCATCATGCTGCTCTATTATCTCCCTCTGCACTATCCATCATGCTGCTCTATTATCTCCCTTCACACTATCCATCATGCTGCTCTATTATCTCCCTCCGCACTACCCATCATGCTGCTCTATTATCTCCCTCCGCACTATCCATCATGCTGCTCTATTATCTCCTCCGCACTATCCATCATGCTGCTCTATTATCTCCCTCCACACCTATCCATCATGCTGCTCTATTATCTCCCTCCGCACTATCCATCATGCTGCTCTATCTCCCTCCGCACTATCCATCATGCTGCTCTATTATCTCCCTCCGCACTATCCATCATGCTGCTCTATTTTCTCCCTCCGCACTATCCATCATGCTGCTCTATTATCTCCCTCCGCACTATCCATCATGCTGCTCTATTATCTCCCTCCGCACTATCCATCATGCTGCTCTATTATCTCCCTCCGCACTATCCATCATGCTGCTCTATTATCTCCCTCCGCACTATCCATCATGCTGCTCTATTATCTCCCTCCGCACTATCCATCATGCTGCTCTATTATCTCCCTCCGCACTATCCAACATGCTGCTCTATTATCTCCCTCCGCACTATCCATCATGCTGCTCTATTTTCTCCCTCCGCACTATCCATCATGCTGCTCTATTATCTCCCTCCGCACTATCCATCATGCTGCTCTATTATCTCCCTCCGCACTATCCATCATGCTGCTCTATTATCTCCCTCTGCACTATCCATCATGCTGCTCTATTATCTCCCTCCACACTATCCATCATGCTGCTCTATTATCTCCCTCCGCACTACCCATCATGCTGCACTATTATCTCCCTCCGCACTATCCATCATGCTGCTCTATTATCTCCCTCCGCACTATCCATCATGCTGCTCTATTATCTCCCTCCGCACTATCCATCATGCTGCTCTATTATCTCCCTCCGCACTATCCATCATGCTGCTCTATTATCTCCCTCCGCACTATACATCATGCTGCTATATTATCTCCCTCCGCACTATCCATCATGCTGCTCTATTATCTCCCTCCGCACAATCCATCATGCTGCTCTATTATCTCCCTCTGCACTATCCATCATGCTGCTCTATTATCTCCCTTCACACTATCCATCATGCTGCTCTATTATCTCCCTCCGCACTACCCATCATGCTGCTCTATTATCTCCCTCCGCACTATCCATCATGCTGCTCTATTATCTCCCTCCGCACTATCCATCATGCTGCTCTATTATCTCCCTCCACACTATCCATCATGCTGCTCTATTATCTCCCTCCGCACTATCCATCATGCTGCTCTATCTCCCTCCGCACTATCCATCATGCTGCTCTATTATCTCCCTCCGCACTATCCATCATGCTGCTCTATTTTCTCCCTCCGCACTATCCATCATGCTGCTCTATTATCTCCCTCCGCACTATCCATCATGCTGCTCTATTATCTCCCTCCGCACTATCCATCATGCTGCTCTATTATCTCCCTCCGCACTATCCATCATGCTGCTCTATTATCTCCCTCCGCTCTATCCATCATGCTGCTCTATTATCTCCCTCTGCACTATCCATCATGCTGCTCTATTATCTCCCTCCGCACTATCCATCATGCTGCTCTATTATCTCCCTCCGCACTATCCATCATGCTGCTCTATTATCTCCCTCCGCACTATCCATCATGCTGCTCTATCTCCACCATACTTCTTAAGGCCAGGTATTTAGTTTGTTCCCTAGACCTCCATAAAGCTTAAATTAACATTCTTTAGACCCTCTTTCAAGACAAATTTGTAATTTTTTCGGTAGAAACATGTCCCGGCCGAAGTCCGGTTCCGGGTCCTCTTAAATTACAGGCTCGCTATCGCTTACTACGACAACATTGACACCTAAATGGCGCGAAAGGTCTTTAAATCAACATAAATGGGGTGAAAGATCTTAAAATCGCCAAACTAATGGGTCGAATGTCTTAAAATCTCGAAACCAATATAATCATGAGGGAGAAAGGGGTCCAGAAAAATGTCCCTCAAGTGGAGTATTCCCCCGAGAAAGTTCCCAGTGTCTCTTTAACAGACCCTGAAGAGTATATCACTAGAACGGGCACTGCATCACTCTTTCTCTTTAAGTAAAGGGGAGATGGGCGGGTTTTTCTGGCCCCCTACTCCTTCGTGTTTAGCCCCATTAGTTTTCAGATTTTAAGACGTTCATTCTATTAGTTTGGCAAATTTAAGACCTTTCGCCCCATTTCTTTATCAATATTAAGACTTTTCGTGTCTTTTAGGTGTCGACTTTTTTCCTGGTGAGCGGTACCGAGCCTGTATATTTTGCTATCGAAAAATGTATTTATCATCCTGTAGGAGGGTCTTGGCCGGGTTTTTTTTTTGTTCAAGCTTGATGGAGGTCTAGGGAGGAAACTAAAACAAGAACAAATATTAAAAACATACATAAATGATCAAATAAATACGCCCATCCTCCCTTAACAGACCCCAGAATAATATATATCCTAATATGCAGCCACGAATTTATACACTTGTCGTGAACTTTGTATTTTTGTGAGAGGCTTGCCTTCTTTCAATGTTTGCTCAGAATGTAATGGGGTTTGCTTTATTGCATTATCTTATTATGACTATTATTATTAATATTAGTATTTATATTAAATACATATCTTAGTATTTCTTTCGTCGCAAACGAATTAGATGTGCCCTGAGAATCCTAGTAGCATATAATTTATATTTTGTCATCCTCTCCCATATAGTTTGCTTTTGCTATTTCCCATATATCCTACAGGTTGTTAGATATATATTTCCCTTATATCCTACAGGTTGTTAGATATATATTTCCCATATATCCTACAGGTTGTTAGATATATATTTCCCATATATCCTACAGGTTGTTAGATATATATTTCCCATATATCCTACAGGTTGTTAGATATATATTTCCCATATATCCTACAGGTTGTTAGATATATATTTCCCATATATCCTACAGGTTGTTAGATATATATTTCCCATATATCCTACAGGTTGTTAGATATATATTTCCCATATATCCTACAGGTTGTTAGATATATATTTCCCATATATCCTACAGGTTGTTAGATATATATTTCCCATATATCCTACAGGTTGTTAGATATATATTTCCCATATATCCTACAGGTTGTTAGATATATATTTCCCATATATCCTACAGGTTGTTAGATATATATTTCCCATATATCCAACAGGTTGTTAGATACATATTTCCCATATATCCTACAGGTTGTTAGATATATATTTCCCATATATCCTACAGGTTGTTAGATATATATACCATTTTACAGCTCGAATTGACGTTTTTTCAGAGTTTTCCAGCATTGAGTTTGACAATTTGACATATTGCAAATGTGTTCGACAAGATACCATTTTAAATCGACTGATACAATCTCTAAAAGGCAATGCATTGGTCCAATATAGACATATAGCAATATATCGACATTTTGCAAAGAGAAATGACATTTCATGTAAAATTCGATTTGTTTCATCCAGATAGACTTATCAATATCCTACATCGACATATTACTTTTTAAACCCGTTAATGCAAACCACCAAATGACAATCAAGCATCTAAATTAACAATATGAATATTTTGAAATTTCGTTTTTCATATATTTTCGACAATGGTTCACGCTCATCACCATCGTCTATATAAGAACCAATAAACAGACTGTACAATCTGACATGTTATTTAACTTTACTGTCTATGTCTATAATATATTTATAATGTATTAACATACTTTACTGTCTATGTCTATAATATATTTATAATGTATTAACATACTTTACTGTCTATGTCTATAATATATTTATAATGTATTAACATACTTTACTGTCTATGTCTATAATATATTTATAATGTATTAACATACTTTACTGTCTATGTCTATAATATATTATTTTATAATGTATTAACATACTTTACTGTCTATGTCTATAATATATTTATAATGTATTAACATACTTTACTGTCTATGTCTATAATATATTTATAATGTATTAACATACTTTACTGTCTATGTCTATAATATATTTATAATGTATTAACATACTTTACTGTCTATGTCTATAATATATTTATAATGTATTAACATACTTTACTGTCTATGTCTATAATATATTTATAATGTATTAACATACTTTACTGTCTATGTCTATAATATATTTATAATGTATTAACATACTTTACTGTCTATGTCTATAATATATTTATAATGTATTAACATACTTTACTGTCTATGTCTATAATATATTTATAATGTATTAACATACTTTACTGTCTATGTCTATAATATATTTATAATGTATTAACATAATTTACTGTCTATGTCTATAATATATTTATAATGTATTAACATACTTTACTGTCTATGTCTATAATATATTTATAATGTATTAACATACTTTACTGTCTATGTCTATAATATATTTATAATGTATTAACATACTTTACTGTCTATGTCTATAATATATTTATAATGTATTAACATACTTTACTGTCTATGTCTATAATATATTTATAATGTATTAACATACTTATACACAAAGGCATATAACTATACAAATAAGGTTATTATGGTGTTGTTTATTGTTTATCCTACAGTTTGAGTCACCCCAAATGTCCTGCTGACCCACACATTCATTGAGGTACCCCATGGATCGCCTATAGAAGGCTACTACATCCTCCTGCTGGAGGTGATGTTCCCTCCAAGCCTTCATGCTATTACCTTCCTCACCGGCTTCCCTCTCATTATCCACAAGTTGATGAATTAGACTTAAACTTTGTTTTATATATATACTTCGCATTTTACATTTGAGAAACCATTTTCTATAGGGTTAAGAAAAGGATTGTAAGGAGGGAGCTTCCGAACAGGGCAGTGCTCAACATATAGTTCACGTTGCTGTGTACTCTAGAATTATCCGGGATTAGGATCACCCTTTCCTCATATTGTATATAATCGGCTCCGAAATTTAGTGCTTCATTAACTTTTATAATAATAAAAACAAATGTATAACCTACTGTTGAATAATAAAATGGTATTATGCCTGTAATGTACAATTAAGTAATAACATTTCAAATGTAGCATTGTCGAATTTGGTGTAAATTCTATTTTCAAATGTCGAAATGTACACGCAGAATATCCATATCGAGGGTTAAAACTGCCGAATTTGATAGCGGCGTGACTGTCCTGACTTCACTCTGTCGAAGTCAGGCTTCGAAATGACGAAATTTGTGGGATTGGCCGGTTTCAACTGCATTACGTCGAAACAAATGAATAATTTTCATTTCAATATTATATTTTGCCTCTTGTTAGTGAAGATTGTCGAAACCCAATGGAAATTTGTCGAATAAATATAATTATAATTCAAACTAGCAGCTGTAGTGTCATTTCATACTGATAAATGGCAATTTCGAGCTGCAAAATGGTATATTTCCCTGTTCAACTACTATATGGCCTCATTTCATGATATTCTAACTATTCCTTCCCATTTCTCTCTCTCTCTCTCTCTCTCTCTCTCTCTCTCTCTCTCTCTCTCTCTCTCTCTCTGTATTTATAATTATTTATGAGTTATCTGCTCAACAGGTGGCGTTGTGTGTGTGTAAGTGTGAGAGTCCGAGTGTAGGGGGTGAGACTGTGAAGCACGGGAACGAGGTGGCTTCAGAGATGGGGTCGTTTCGGGCCAGGAGTGAGCACCGTGCCTCATGTGAAGGCAAGATGGCAGGTGCTCGTTGTACTCTGCGTGCTTCACATGTCTCACTCCCTAGACTGGAACAAGACCTCACGGGCTTCACTGTTCATTGTAAAGCGGTGAATGTTAAGGCTCTCAGCCTATGCCCGAGAGGAAGTAAGTTGGAATATAGAAAAAAAAAAAAAAAAAAAAAAATATACTCATTAATTTGTCTATACATCGTTTGATTGTATCCATATGCATTGTTTTCCCTCTCACATATTCATTAGATGTAAATCACTACAAATTTCTTCAAAGAATCCTTGTTTTAACCCGGCAGCTGTGACCTTCCTTTCGGAATATTCTTCCGGCTCGCTGTGACATTCCATCCCATGTCTGGGATTTCAATCTTGTATTGTTCCTTGTTTTTATTGTTGGGCTAGATAGGGTTAATTGAACATTGTAAATGTTTGGTGTGCAGTTGGGTTACATGTAAAGCATACATAAGAACTAGTTATATGTATGGTTAACTTCTACTTTTAACTGGGATTTAATTATTAATATTTACTTACGTGTTTATCACCTCCTTATTATTATTTATTTTAATGATCTTTAACTTTTGGCATAACCTTTGGTTGGATAATGTAATACCCTAGATTCAGTTCAATTGCCTTGCAATTCTTCATTATTGTTAACTAACTGGTGGGGGCGTTATATCATTTGAAAGCAATTGTGTTTACTTAAACATCACCTGCGCGGTGGCAGTCTCTAGCCATAATACTGCACTCATTATATGATAGGATAGATTGATAGGATAGATTGGCCACTGTATTTGCTGAAATACTTACCATAATTTTTGGAACATCTAGTAGTAACTTATTTTCAAGATAACATGCATATTAATTAAAACAGAACAACGCAGGCGCTGCATACAGCATACTGTCATAAAATTCAAATTTTGACTTCGTCATCTATATTTTCATTACAATTAATTGTGTGTTTCGTACAACCAAAATTATCACGATACTCCATACGGCGACAAAGAACTGTTGTTGGAGTGTAAAACATAGCGATGTAAATCCCCTGATTCACTGCGGCATTCAAGACTATCACTTACTCTTCAATAACATACAAATTATCCCTTCATTTTCTCCTAATGTACTCGGGATCTCCTTTTCTTCTGATCTCACTTGGAAAGACCATATTACCACTCTTGCACAAACCGCTTCCCGGAAACTGAGTGTGCTCAACCGCCTCCAGAGGCTCTTTACCCCCGCACAGTTTCTGCTCTGTATAGGGGAACAGTGCATCCATGTATTGAGTATTGTTCGCATGTATGAGGGGGTTCCTCTCACACAGCACTAGACAAAGTAGAAAAGAAAGCCTTTTGTCTCAATAACTCACGTCCACTAACTGACTCTGCAATCTCTCTCTCTTCACCGCAATGTTGCATCTCTCTCGCTATTCTACCACTATTAGAATATTCAGTGTTACTCAAAGTGCCTCAATGTATACCACCTCTACGTAGAGCATGTGGCACCCGACTTGCAACACAATCCCACCCCTACTCTGTGCAACTCTTCAACCCAAGAATGAAACGATATTCCCAACCTTTCTTCTACTGAACAGTTGAGCTCTGGAACTCTCTTCCTGAATCCGTATTTCCCTTATCATATGATATAAATTGCATAAAGCTCATGGTGTCCTGGTATTTTGGCTCATACGCTCCTTGATTTTGGTCCTGTAACTAGTTTAACTCTGGGAGAGGCACTCGTCACAGGCAGTTTTGCATTGTGTCTCCCTTATCAACATTATATATATATATATATATATATATATATATATATATATATATTAGGGATTTTTCTTCATCTTAATGGCTGAGCTGTGTTGAAGAAATATATTATTGCATTTCCTCTCCATCCAGGTACACACTTTGAACTTTAGTTGTGCATTATAAAATATTAACACTACAACAAAACTGGCACACTATGAACACATTTTACTTGAACACAGTTTTAAAAAGGTTAACTATATTTACATTCAGTATTTAAAATATTCATAAAGATAATAAGAATAATAACTGTGTTCCAAAAGGCCGAAAATTGCTAGGCAATATTATTATTTTAGATGTGGTAGGCGTACCATTTTCTTGAAGCCTATTTGTTGTACAATACACATACAAAATTAATATGACCTAGCAGGAAAGGTGAGGAGCGGAGGGTGGCGAGAGTGGCTGGACAAAATCGATGACAGGGCGGTAAATTCAATTTTCCCTGGAAGTTGGTGTTCCGATAAGAGGCGACAGGGCAGGTCACTGACGGCCCACTGTTGGTTTTGGTTGTACCTTTATTCTTTCACTTACTTATAATTACTCCCAGTCATATCATTATATGCATGCAACACTAGTATACAACCGTCACTCATGTTATGTCTACCATCTTTGTGTAAGGATACTTAACCTTTCTGTACTGGTGACGTCTTTTGGATTTGATTTCAGCTACATTTAGACAATGTTATTTAGCTTAGGAAGGATGTATGATAGCTAAAAGGATTAATTGGAATAGTGATTGGCTCTTTACTTGGCAGACGTCCTTCCTAGGCTGAATAAACTAGTCTAATAGCCACAATAAAGTTAGAAGGACGCCGTCGGCACAGAAGGGGTTAATAAATTACCTGGATTACCCTTTTTCTCTGGGACAAAAGTTTGTGGTTATACTTTCTCAGTCTGACACACACCTGGGATCATTTGGTCAGCCCCAACTTCACATAATATCTCGCTCACAACCATTCTTTCTAACAAAAACTCCTTCACATCTCAACGTTATAAACGCTATCTACATTACTAACTCCTATTACAAACATGGCTTCTGTAATTGTAAGGGGCTGTATATGTATATATTTGGTCATATATTTATTTACTTATTATTTAATTTTTGTTTCCTCCCAAGACCTTCATCAAACGTTAAACAAAATACCCCCAAGACCCCCCTTCGGTATGATTTTGTACATTTGTCAGTAGAAAATTGTCCCCGCTAAAGGCCGGTTCCTCCTAAAGTTACAGGCTCCCTATCGCTCGCCAGGAAAAACAAAACAACACATAAATGGCATTAAAGGTCCTAATATTGATCAAGAAGTAGGGTAAAAAGGCCTTAAAATCGTGAACCTAAATGAACGAATGGTTTAAAACTATGAAACTAATGGGGCTGAACATGAGGGAGAAGGTGGTCCAGAAAAGCAACTACCTGTCCCTTAGGATAGTAAATGTGGTGTTGATTAGGGTTGACGACACAGGGTTATCCCGGTGTAGTCCAAAGAGTGTGGCGGCTCTTTATAATCCACTCACGCTACAAACACACTATTCCATTATCCCGGTGTAGTCCAAAGAGTGTGGCGGCTCTTTATAATCCGCTCACGCTACAAACACACTATTCCATTATCCCGGTGTAGTCCAAAGAGTGTGGCGGCTCTTTATAATCCGCTCACGCTACAAACACACTATTCCATTATCCCGGTGTAGTCCAAAGAGTGTGGCGGCTCTTTATAATCCGCTCACGCTACAAACACACTATTCCATTATCCCGGTGTAGTCCAAAGAGTGTGGCGGCTCTTTATAATCCGCTCACGCTACAAACACACTATTCCATTATCCCGGTGTAGTCCAAAGAGTGTGGCGGCTCTTTATAATCCGCTCACGCTACAAACACACTATTCCATTATCCCGGTGTAGTCCAAAGAGTGTGGCGGCTCTTTATAATCCGCTCACGCTACAAACACACTATTCCATTATCCCGGTGTAGTCCAAAGAGTGTGGCGGCTCTTTATAATCCGCTCACGCTACAAACACACTATTCCATTATCCCGGTGTAGTCCAAAGAGTGTGGCGGCTCTTTATAATCCGCTCACGCTACAAACACACTATTCCATTATCCCGGTGTAGTCCAAAGAGTGTGGCGGCTCTTTATAATCCGCTCACGCTACAAACACACTATTCCATTATCCCGGTGTAGTCCAAAGAGTGTGGCGGCTCTTTATAATCCGCTCACGCTACAAACACACTATTCCATTATCCCGGTGTAGTCCAAAGAGTGTGGCGGCTCTTTATAATCCGCTCACGCTACAAACACACTATTCCATTATCCCGGTGTAGTCCAAAGAGTGTGGCGGCTCTTTATAATCCGCTCACGCTACAAACACACTATTCCATTATCCCGGTGTAGTCCAAAGAGTGTGGCGGCTCTTTATAATCCGCTCACGCTACAAACACACTATTCCATTATCCCGGTGTAGTCCAAAGAGTGTGGCGGCTCTTTATAATCCGCTCACGCTACAAACACACTATTCCATTATCCCGGTGTAGTCCAAAGAGTGTGGCGGCTCTTTATAATCCGCTCACGCTACAAACACACTATTCCATTATCCCGGTGTAGTCCAAAGAGTGTGGCGGCTCTTTATAATCCGCTCACGCTACAAACACACTATTCCATTATCCCGGTGTAGTCCAAAGAGTGTGGCGGCTCTTTATAATCCGCTCACGCTACAAACACACTATTCCATTATCCCGGTGTAGTCCAAAGAGTGTGGCGGCTCTTTATAATCCGCTCACGCTACAAACACACTATTCCATTATCCCGGTGTAGTCCAAAGAGTGTGGCGGCTCTTTATAATCCGCTCACGCTACAAACACACTATTCCATTTTACGAACATCCGAGGACTTAACCATCTGAGGATCATGATGCATTTTGACAGTATATTTAGGCTATTATTAGGAGATTTTATTCAGTTTTGGAAGGCCCTTTAGCAGTCAAAAGGGTAAACACTATCTTAATCATACCTCTGACTCCCACAATTCCTTCCTAAACTGAAGAAGAACAGTCTAATGATAGAAAGAATAAATTGTCAATTTGCGTCATGATCGCCAAGGGGTTGATGCCGACCTTCAATCTGTTTATTACGTATTATAATAATAATCCACTGCTATGTCATTTATTACTGAACGTTTGACCTTCAACAGACCCTCCATGGTGGATCACTACCCTGATTAGTTAGTTAAAATAGGACTTCAGAGGCTATCAACCCTATTGGATTATCAAGCCATTGTAAGTCAAGAACAGCGTCAGGACTGGAGCCTCTCTGCGAAAACTCCAGTCCCTTGATGCACTTCCCTGGCTCTCAGCTTCTGCCCGATATCAGAAACAAAGAGGTACAGTCATGAGCCATAATACCTGCACATCTATTTGAATCTGTATCGAACCCAAGCAAAACAATTCACTGTTATGTTCTATCCCAGAGGCTTCATAACTTGGCTTTTAAAAATCAAAGATTCAAATGTGTGTGCACAACCTATACTTCATGAGTGTACAGTGATGGACTAGAGCGGTGCCCCTCTACTGAAACAATAGTTAATATTACACTGAAGCAGTGTGCGTGGTTCAAACGGCGCAGTCTAGACAAAAAGGGGGAAGATGGGAGGGGGTTGAGGGATAGTCGGAAATGGGATCGTGATCTTGGACGGTCTGCATAGTTCTCTCTCTCTCTCTCTCTCTCTCTCACAGTTGATCTGATTAACGCTGTATGTATTTTGGTGGTGTTGAATTTGTGGACCTTTTTGTAGTTAGTGTTAAATATTTTGTGTAACCAGGCTTTTTTATCATTAACACCATTACACCAAGTTCAATTTGGGTGGCCAAAATCATGAAAAGATACACGAACTAACCCCTATGCTGTCTATATAAAAGAGCATTGCCTAATTAATCAAATACAACATATTGCAAATATATTATACTGATTGGACTATTTCCTTACTGATAGCTAACACGATGCAAGAAATATAGACCAACATTAGCAAGAGCATCAGTTAACTGTAATCTGTTTGTTTACAGCTTAGGGTAAACTGCAATGTCCTCTCCTTATTTAGCTAGCTATTACGAAGATCTATCTATCTATCTATCTATTGCCGGACGCCGTGATCCCTAAGGGGTGGCCATGAACGAAACGGCCCCATGCCCCTGTCCCCAGTAAGTTGATGCCCCTCCTCCCACCCAGCACCGGCTTCACTCATATACTTCCTAACTCCATCCTTCCACCTTTCATTCGGTCTACATCTCCCTCTCTGTCCTTCCACCTCACTCTCGTACACTCTCTTAGACATTCTCTCGCTTTCTATATGTTCCACATGGCCGAACCATCTCAAGGTGTTCCTTTTCACACTTTCCAGCACATATATATCCACACCACACCTCTCTCGTACTTCCTCATTTGTCAGTCTATCCCTCCATGTAACTCCGCACGCACTTCTAGAGTAACTAATATCTACGACTCTCACTCTTCGTTTGAGTCTTCACCAAGTGTTAGTCAGTCGCGTTCTTATTTGGAGAGAGAGCAGCATGGTGGAGACTGAACTATTAATCAGGCTTGTATAGCAAGGTTTGAGTTGAGTGTGTACCTAGTGACCACTGTACTCGTTAGGTAGTGAGTGTGTACCTAGTGACCACTGTACTCGTTAGGTAGTGAGTGTGTACCTAGTGACCACTGTACTCGTTAGGTAGTTGAGTGTGTACCTAGTGACCACTGTACTCGTTAGGTAGTTGAGTGTGTACCTAGTGACCACTGTACTCGTTAGGTAGTGAGTGTGTACCTAGTGACCACTGTACTCCTTAGGTAGTGAGTGTGTACCTAGTGACCACTGTACTCGTTAGGTAGTTGAGTGTGTACCTAGTGACCACTGTACTCGTTAGGTAGTTGAGTGTGTACCTAGTGACCACTGTACTCGTTAGGTAGTGAGTGTGTACCTAGTGACCACTGTACTCGTTAGGTAGTGAGTGTGTACCTAGTGACCACTGTACTCGTTAGGTAGTTGAGTGTGTACCTAGTGACCACTGTACTCGTTAGGTAGTTGAGTGTGTACCTAGTGACCACTGTACTCGTTAGGTAGTTGAGTGTGTACCTAGTGACCACTGTACTCGTTAGGTAGTGAGTGTGTACCTAGTGACCACTGTACTCGTTAGGTAGTTGAGTGTGTACCTAGTGACCACTGTACTCGTTAGGTAGTGAGTTCGTGACTATGAGTTAACCAGAGGTATGTTGTAATTACTTAACCTCATTTGTTTAAGATTTGTGATTGGATATGGTAACTAATTTAATTGGCTGACATTGTATTAAGGTTACTTAAATGATTTGATGTAATACTATTGTTTCATTAGTAATTAAGCATTGTTGTAAGAAGTCATATCAATTTATTCTGTGACTATCTAAGCTACAGTAAACTGAGTTATAACTTATTTTATATAATTAAAGTGAAACCGAAACGGATACAAAACGATCCTGAAATATTAAATGTTAATTTCTTTCAGCATTACTTATTATTTGGTTTAGTTGTAAAATACTGGATTTCTATTTGTAAAATACAATTAATTTTATATATATATGTGACTTTGTTCAATTCCCGTATCATCGATCATATTGATTAATTAAATGTCTTGCAGTAATAAGAAAATAATAAGAATAAATTAAGAGAATAGCGAGGAAAAAGAATAAGAGTAAATGATCATAATCCTTAAAGAGTTAACGAACTGAATTAATGATTAAACTGAAAAGGATCTTAATAATATTTATACTTCATTACAAATACTAATCAAGATTAACTAAAAGTCCTTAGTTTAATACACGAATTTTCTCTATTCATAATTAGTAGCCTACTGAATATTAAACATTGAAATAATTCTATATGACTTGTAATAGTTTCATGATTGATCATTATTGAAGTGTATCAGAGTATAAAGGATAACTAGTCCCAACAGCTAAAAGGAAAGCAAGTAACAACATAACAAACTTTAACAATTTAAGTTCTATTGGTCTTCAGCTGTCTTATACCTTTCATATCCTCTGTTCGGTCTAGTTTCATTAAGTTAACCACTTCTGAATCAAGATACGTAACAATATATAAAGATATATAGATATACAGAATATACAGTATATATAGATATATATAGATATAGATGGATTGATAGATATATTGTACAGTTGCCCACATTCATTCATATCCTTTCTGCGGTTTTAGGTATGAATGGAAAAGTTTGGAAAATGATCATAGCTTCATACGTTGTAGCCTACTTCATTAATATGATTCATTAACTGATTCATTGCAAACGGTCAGTACAAGTCAATCTTACTAGTATTGCTTCCATACATAAAGCCACAAAATGTTTACGAACTCATGAACGAACAATACGTGTCCGTGTGCGAGTTTATGTACAGTATGCATGTATGCAGGCATGTATGTAATAAGGTCAGGGAAGATTAGGACGTTCGTTTGGCAATATTTCTATTTCGTAATTAAGGTTAAGGTCAGAGGGCCATTTGAGATACTTTACTTCATTGTATTTCTAGATACCCATTCTAAAATTAATAACATTGATTATTGTTATCCGAAATATAATTAAAATTACAACATCTTAATGAAAGAGTTAAAGGCCTCATAGTGTGTCGTCACTCTCTCAGCGTGACTGTAAACCTATCTTAGTGACCTGGTGCCAAAGGCCGTTTTCTTATCGACAAAAATGTCTCCATGGAGTAACTTCATCATATAAAAGCTTCAAACAAACCATCATAGCTCTTCACAAATGGAGGACACCATTAGGTGTAGGGATTTTTCTTTCATGAAATTTCCTTTTCCTTTCTCCTATTTTATATGTAAAATGCTTATGATATGTAAGATAAAACCTTTTCCATTCGCCCATCTGCATATCATATCATCATATCATCTTCGCTACATGTTTATACTCTCCACGAAGTGATGATCGTATAAACAATAGTCAATTACCCCAATAATGATTTCCACTTCCCATGTCATTCAGAATCACTCAGGGGAACATGCATTTTTGTAATTAGCTCAGTGGCAATCTCTCTCTCTCTCTCTCTCTCTCTCTCTCTCTCAAACATAATTTTATTCAAATGTCCCCCCCCCCCCCCTTGTATTATGCTGCACCATTCGAACACACAATGAACATAAGGAATATCATACACATTTAGTGCGACAATCAGCATAACACCCAGGAAATACAATATATACTTACACAAACTTATAAATACAAAATATACTTACACAAACTTATAAATACAATATGTAAGCCATCCAGAAACTATATTTTTATAAGGGTTAGTTAAGAGCATAAAGCTGTTCCTTGTAACATTGCTAGTTGACCCTGAAATGTCACCACGTGGTGACGTAAGCGGACGTAACCAGATCCTGGTTTAACGGTAAAGGTAGCCTCGGGTTAGACGTGGTCTCCTTAACGGTCTACTGTAGGTGTGTAACCAAGTATGCTAATGTTGCCTCAGGCTATCTTCCTTGACTCTATCTTGCATCGACTCCAAGATTCTTCTATATAAGCATTTTAACACAGATTGTACTAAATTTGATTGTAAATACAAAATTATAGAAATTGTTCAAAGTAATCAAAATGTTTTAGATAGAGAAAATTATTGGATTGGAAAATTAATGACCATCTATCCATTTGGACTTAACAATCAAATACAAAATGTAGGCAACATTTTGTATAAAGATTTATTAAAAAACGATTTTAATAACCCATATTTTAACTTCCCTGTTTTAAACAGAAGACCTGGTAGACACGGTAATAGAAGACTAAATACATTTAATAAAAAGAAAAACAAGTCTGATATTAAAATTATGGTTAATAATTTATATTCATTATATCGAAATTTCGGAATTAAAAAATTAAAAGATTCATTGAAAGGCCTACAAAAGAAAAGTTTTGCTCCTTTTATAGAAACTATTCTAAACAATAATCATAATTTCACAAATAAATTTAAGAATATAGTCTTTGCTTTTATGGGATATATTAGAGCTAATTCTAAGAAATCCAAAGATAACCGTATTAAAGATAAAGTCATGTCCACTTTAAATTATTCCTCTAAAATTTTAGACAAAATTAATGTTAACAGTCTTATTAATTCAAAGAAAGTTAAGTCCATGTTACCAGATGGTTGTAAAGATTTCAAACCATTAATAGTGTATTCATATGAACGACCTGTTGGGTCTATTATTTGTAATTATAATAAAGTTTTAGGAAATCTTTCAGATAATGATATTTTCAATAATAATAAATGCGTGTGTGAAAGAGTCATGGATATGCCAGCTAGCAGACGTGATGCACTAGCAAAGTTCATTTATAGCCGATATGTCACATATTAACAGGTGATGTAGAACTAGTTAAACATTTTGCAAACGACATATTAGCGGAGCTATGTCGTAAAGGGTTTAAATTTAGAATAGGGAGTAATAAAGTAACATGGGACATAATTTT
Source organism: Lithodes maja (assembly GCA_037953745.1). Lineage (NCBI taxonomy): Eukaryota > Metazoa > Arthropoda > Malacostraca > Decapoda > Lithodidae > Lithodes > Lithodes maja. The sequence goes on from JBAKBP010014910.1 coordinate 34,345, forward strand.
AAAAGATATTGTTTTTTCAGTCAATAAATTAAAAGATAAATTGTTAAAAATTGCGTGCTGCGATGCGAGAGAACTAGAAGCATGGTCTAAATTATTAATTAAGTTAATTAGAAATAAAATGTTCTCGCTTAAAAATGAATTTAATCTTTCAGATTTTATAGACTATAATTATAATAAGCTTAAAGCTGATTTAATAAATTTACATAAACATTTTGTAATCACTACAGTAGATAAAGCCAGCAATAATTATAGCTTCACATGTAAGAAATTTTATCTTGAAAACATGAAAAAAGAATTAGGTATTAAGGGTAACATATTACGTAAAAATATTTGCGGTAATTCTGTTTATGAAATTCAAAATAATCTGAATATTGATAACTTAATCGATGAACATACCAAGAAAAATATAACATTTGATATTAAACTTTCTGATAAGAACAAGTGCATTGCAAAATTATACATGTTACCTAAATTTCATAAAAGACCTTATAAATATCGCTTTATTGCCGGAGCAAAATTTGCTACCACTAAAACTCTATCAGAACAAGTCGTAAATTGCTTAAAATACATTAAAAGTACTCATAAACGATATTGTAATACCATCATGAGAAGAACTGGCATTAACTATTATTGAAGTGTTGACAATTCGTTAGAAGTTATTGATAAACTTAATACCATGCCGAAAGTTACCTCGGTACATAGCTTCGACTTTTCGACTTTGTATACCAATTTGCCTTTAGATTTAGTATATTCAGAGCTTTGCTTTATTATAGATTTGCACTTTGACAGGTTCGTTAGGAATGGTAATTATTTCATAAATGTTTATACATATTTTAATAATGCATCACTTAGCTCTACTCCCACTAGTTCTGTATATTTTGATAGAACTAAACTTAAAGATGCCCTTAAATTCCTCCTTTTCAATGCTTATGTTAGATTCGGGCCGTACATTTTCAAACAAATATTAGGAATTCCTATGGGTGGAAATGCTAGCCCTTTAATTGCAGACTTATTCTTGCTTGCTTTAGAATTTAAATATATAAAAGACTTAGTTGACAGTAGCAAGAAAAATAAAATCCCAGAAAAATTAGCACTTGCTAAATTGTTAAGTAATAATAGTAGATATATTGATGATATTCTCGTTTGCAATTTGTTAAATTTTAATCAAGTTGCTAAACTTATTTACCCTAATTCTATTCCCCTCACACAATGTAACGTAAATTATAAAGTTGAAAATGTTCTTGATATAAATATAGAGATTGTTAATGAACAGTGCATACTTAAAGTATATCACAAAGTTGATGATTTTAATTTTAACGTAATAAACTTTCCTTTCCCTAGTAGTAATATCGATAGTAAAATAACTTATAATTGTTTTTTATTCCCAATTAATAAGATTTTGTAAAATCTGCACTAAAGTAGATGACTTTTGGGCTAGAGCTAGGTTACTATACAGACTCTTAGTGGACAGAGGTTTTGAGGCAAGTAAATTGTTCCATAAATTTAATCTTTTTAGGGTCAATAATTGTGACTGTATTCTAAAATTTAACATCAATAATTTTAATCAAGCATTTTTAACTTGAAGTTTCTTGTATAACCTCTGCTTACTTTTTGTCTGTATTTATTGTTTATCTTTTTCTTTTTCTATTATTAATATTAATATTGATGATTTTTTAAATGTATTGTTCTTGTTAAAAGAGTACTCTTTGTTTAAATCTGTTGTTACTTCATATTTTGCAATTATTTGTCTTTATATTATATGTATTCATTGTCGATAGTATCAATTGCTTACTTTTGCGATTTCCTTAGTTTATTTGTGCTATAAATGTAGGTTATTTGTAGGGTAGTTATTGATAGGGGTCACTTGAGGCATGCTATGCTTACAGGTACCTACCCGATAGCACTATCGTTAGTGAGTGCTGTACTGTATTTTATATATTATTTTGTAATAGTATAAATATCTTATCAATATTTGTATTTTGTACTATTGTTAATGTATTGTCATGTTGCAAATTTGATTTTAAATAATATTTTGACATTTATCATGTAGTTTCTTTATTCATGCAGAGTTTAGTCAAATTTGCCAGAACGTCCCGGACTTCCCAAACTTGACTACTTCCTTTAACGTGACGATAGTGCGTTGTTATATGTGCGATTAGTTTGCTTGGGAAACAGATTAACTTGCTCATGTAGTAATGTACACCCTATGTGGTGGATTGTGTTCTTTTATTTAATAATTTTCATTTTAGTAAGCGTTGTTTCCACATAGCGATTTTGATAATTTAATTTGACTTTATATTGTCCTTGTCCCAATTTTGGTTTGTTTAGTTTGCAAGTTTTACATTTTAATTGGCTTGGGTGAGTCCACTATTTAAGGCAAGGGATGATGTGTGGGCTAGTACCGTGACGGTGTCTAACCCAGCTCATGATGGAGCATAGAATGGGAGGGCAATGCGATGACCAGGTACGCCATGGCGGCGTCCAATCCAGATACTGGCGAAGAGGCTGCAGCAAGGGGGAAACAGGTGTGGTGGATGACGATGGGGTTTCTCTCGGGAACACCTGTCGGCGCAGCTACCAGGGGTGTTGTAGGTCGTCCTCTCCACATATTTTCTTGGCTGAACGTCCTCACTCTCCTACAGGGCTTTGCTATGCAATTATGGAGCCTTCTCTCCACTCATGGTGTGTCCTAAGAAGTGCGTCCTACCACTCAGCTCAATTGCTCAAAATAATCGTCTGGGCCGGTTCAGCTCCTACAGCTTCTCACAGTTGGCGAGGTCTTCCTCAGGCAGATCAGAGTTCGACGGTGGACTAAGAGTGTCTACAATTTATCTTTCTTTCTGCGGTTTGTCAGGCCTCAGTGGTGTGTTTATCTTTTCAGGAGTTCTTGTCGCAAGTCCTTAAAGCCTTTCTCTGGTGCACGGGAGATGGGCTGCTGCTGCAGGTGCAGCGAAGAGGAGAGATAATTCTAGTGGCTGCATCCGGGCCTTATATGGCCCCTGCCTGGATCAAGTGACTCCGCTGGTCCTTTTGATGGGACCAATCACAGACCTTTTTTTTTGTCTAATTGAATGAGGGAGACAAAAGGCAAAACTGCCTGTAACGAGTGCCTCCCCCAGTTGAAAGAGTGACAGTGCCAAAATCAAGGAACGTTCGAGCCAAAATGCCTGGACACACAGAGTTGGAAGAAATTTAAGTCATAGGATGAGGGGAAGATGGATTCAGGGAGAGAGTTTCAGAGCTCAGCTGTTGAATAGAAGAAGGTTTGAGAATATCGTTTCACTCTTGGATTGGAGAGTTGCACAGAGTAGGGATGGGATTGTGTTGCAAGACGGGTGCTATGTACTCTATCTAGAGGAGGTGGTATACACTGAGATAACTCTGGGGAACATTGCTTATTGTAATAGCGGTAGAATCGCGAGAGAAATGCAATACTGCGGCGAAGACTGGGGTGATTTGGTAGAAGTTTCCCCTGATCTTGCCGAAGAGTAAAGGTCATGGGATGTTTTGGCCATGGAAAAAGGGTGAGGAGGCCGACCAATCAGCCTCTTCATCTTCCCGGTCTCCTGTCCGCTTGCGCCATCGTTGTTTGGCCTGGGGTTGGGTGCATTAACCTGAGAAGAATTTATGAAGGTGAGGGAGTCCAGTCGCAGCGACAGGAAAGGCACTATGTAAAGTGCGGTGGTGGTCGTATGGTCATCCTTCCTCATTTATTCTGCAATTGCCCTGTGTAACTACGAACCTGGGGGTAGGTGAGCTTCGCCCTTGACTCGAGGAGCATCAAGGGGGTGACACTGCTGCAAGTGGCAAAGGTGCCGATGGATTCTGCTGATCATCCTTCTGAGCTTGCCTCATATGTACATTCACCATCATAAATTCTGTTTCACCTTCACAACCAGAACTTTAATATTATCATTAGTTATATGAAGTTCCTTTATAGCACTGTAAACTTGATAGAAACGTCTACTTCGCATATACCATGGAGTACCATTAGTCTATGACAAAATAATTCAAACTGAGGAAAAACGGTTGGGTTTAAGTCTTGCCTATTTCATGTAACTTGTAGAATTGTTACTTTTATTTTGTTCGATAAATGTAGTGATACTTATAATTTTGATTTTCCGTTCAAAGGTTCACAATTATAGGAATACCTCCTGTATTATCTCTGCCTAGTCTTAAAATAACAAATCAAATTAATTTTCCGAAAGTGATTAAAGTTTCCCATGCTCGTTGTTAACGTTGCTAATTTGCTTATTTGATTACACATCTCACCCATTCATGTAGGATGTATACGGAGACCCACTCTTATTGGATTTCGTAAAGATAATAGTGGGTGGCGGAAGGATGTGATCATAACTTTCGGTAGATATTTTTCTCAAGATCATGTTTTCCTCAGTTGAATTACATTTAACCTAGGAGAGATCACTAGGAATGAAGGGCTTTATATTTAGTTGATGGCCTTGGGAGATTTTTCCAAGATTGATACAAATGTATTTGAGAGACAGAGGGAGAGAGAGTCTGTGTGGGTAGGGAAGGGGATTTGAACCATGGATAGTCAGGACTTGAGTCCATGCTTTAATCAACTACACCACGGCATGATAAAGGATAGTTAATCATTTCCTACTTATATTATGGAGTTAGAGAAATCCTACTTGGAGAAAGTATTCCATTCTATACCAAGTCATACGACCCATATTCCAGAGTACCATACAGGGATTTTTACAATCATTCCCACTCAATTCGGGTTGAATTGATTACATTTATTCTCTCCCAGCCAAGCATGAGAGTTACATTAATATTTGGTATATTACATAAATACACATGAGCTACAAATAAATGTTTTTACTCTCAGCCGGGATTTGAACCACGGATAGTCAGGACGAGTCCTGATTTCCATCAAGCTTACAATTAGTTTACAGTACAGTTTAAGTATTAACTCGGTACCTATGACAGGCATGTTTTTTAAAGTGCCGCTGGTGAGACGTTTTTAAAGGGAAATTCGGACAAAATTTGTTTTACAGTAAGATCTCCAATCCCGCGTCTTTCTGTCCCGCGATTTTGGTTCCTGCCCATTCATTTGTCCTGCGGCCAGATTCACTTATCCCATGAATGTGAATAGGTGAAATCTTCACATTTGGGGGGAATTCACCTGTATAAAACTGAGTAATCTTGACCAAAGCGATACGTAGACCTCACATCTATTGTGATTTGTTTATATGTAGACTAATTTACCTGTAATATCAATATCGATCGATTCCAAGTGGGAGTCTAAACCCAAGTCATCTTCGCCGCTTTCGTTTACGTAATAAAATACCATGAAAGTAATTACTTAACCATGTTTTCATATACATTAATGTGTTCATGAGGAAATTATATTATTATATTAAAGGAGTAATTCCGTCCGCCAATCAGGAAACAGGATATTAGCCCAGGTGAAGAGACAAGGTTTAACCTTTAAAACTTATCACGAGAGGACTACTGCCACATCCTCGCTCTCCACCAATCAGAGGCTTCCTATGACGCAAGGATTAAAGCCAGCTATGCCTCCCTTTAAATGCTCGCCGTTAACTTCGCTCCCAGTTCACTCACGTATATTCTATCCTGGTCGCAGATGTCCTATTACCATGGTGCAACATTCTCACTCCCGTCAGCCACTACAGGACATCTCCAACAAGCTTTCAAGAGAATATTATGAAGAAAGAATGAAGCAGGAGGAGAAGAAATGGGAAATTCAAAGCAAGCGGGCTGCAAGCTCCTCCCGGGCGTGCGGCTCAGCCAATCAGAGGGCTCCTACTGAAAGCCAGACAACCCAGGAGATAGTACAACCACCACCTATGGCTCAGATACACCTTCAGTATCCTGATGCCTGCAACCACATCGCTGGTCTTCATACCTTAAGTCAAGCGATTCAAGATGGTCACCTGGTGGTAGATGGGACAGAGAAGATGGAGGCGGTGTACTGGCCTGCTATGAAGTGGCGAAGCAAACCAGGAGAGACTACAAAACATTTTATTAACACCTTATTGGTGGGCTAGGCGGTCTATTTGACCGTACCGCACAGCGTTTTTTTTTTAACCTAAATAGGGTTGTTTCCGTGCTCATTTTCATGACTATATAAGACCCAGAGCGTAAAAAAAGTATCTATCCCTGAAAGGGCGTAAACAGAGCTTTCCAATGACACCCGAACTATCCTTGTACGACCACTGGTTCTCTTGCAACGATCGTGCAACACGAGTGCAAAAACCCTGAAATAAGGTAATTTCCTTACATAATTCCCTGTGTAGCGAGTGAGAAAGGGGTGAGGAAAGTAGAATACAGTTCAGTATGTCCACGGTGGTCGTGGGGAGCGGTCATAAGGTTACTACGCACGTCCCACCGCTCAGCTCTCTCTCTCTCAGCAACATTACGTGCTGAAAATGGCGCTCGACAGCTGTCGTGCACCGCCACTTAGTCCAAATTTATTTCACTTGACATATGTTGCGCGCCGCCAGTTAAGGGTTAAAGGACCTTTACGAGCCCGAACAGACTTATTTAAAAAGTAAATGCTAAGACTAACCAGTGTCTTCCAGCTATAAAATATAATATGATGTGTTCTTATAGAACAACCAAAGAGAAATTGACTAGACAAATGATGCAATAAAGAGATGAAATGTTGTGAGATATAGTTGTCATTGTTAGTAAAGGCATCCAGCTGAATAGTACAGGATCTTATAGGATATTAAGTAAGATAGAGGATCAAACATTAAGTGGAACTTCTTCGGGATAATAGTCTAAACAGGGAAATAACTGATTTTGTGCAGGTAACTGGGATAACAGGATTTACATAAGAAACTTTGAGAGAGTACATGAGTAGAATTGCGGGGTTTAGTAATTGAAGAGTAGGTTAGACCTGGCTAATGGAATAGTTATAGAAGGGCTTCAGCATATACCCATGAAATACTCTTTTTGTTATAAGGAAACAACCTGTAAACACTTAAAGAGCGGGGCCCGACTTAAGTCTGTATCTAAAAAGCAGCAAGTTAGGAGCATTATTAAGGCTTTTAAAGGGTTAAAATCGAGTGCAAATGGCCGGGAGCGCAGCAAGCCACACGGCCGACACCCAGGGCTTACCGCCGCCCACTGACTCACGCTCCCTCTGTTCTCGAGAGGCCGGCAGTGTAACCAGTAGTGACCGTAGCTGGAAAAAATATGCCGCTATACGCTAAACTCCCATGTTGGTGGTACCACTGCATCAAAACGACGAGTGCTACGTAGCTCGTTCTAGTCTCATTTTGAAGCTTGTAGCGCCTAGTTATTTGCTGACTACATTCCTTTTCATACAGATACTTGACTGATCATTCAGGAGGGCCTGAATATGCCCAAAATAGCCCAAAACCCCCCGGTAGACAAGGGTTAATTAGATATTCACCTCGTTGACAGCATGCTTTAGATTGCACGTAAATATCTAGCCAACTAGTTTTAAGGAGGTCATTGATTGAATAAATAGTGTGTAATCTTGTAAATTGACCTGAAGGACATAACGTTCTAATATTGTAAAGGTGACGTAAATACCTATTGATTTAGTAATTGTGTTCTGATATTGTAAAGGTGACGTAAATACCTGTTGATTTAGTAATTGTGTTCTGATATTGTAAAGGTGACGTAAATACCTATTGATTAAATAATTGTGAATAATATTGCAGAGGGGATTTATGAACGCGGACCTACTAATTGTTTAGTAGTAGTTCGGTCATGGTGATGTAAATGCATAACGATTTATTATTTGTGTCTAATATGATTAAGGTAAGTTGATCTTATGAAGGAAATAAGTGTTTCTGATATTGTCACGGTGAGGTGAGTACTTATAGATAAATCCTCGGTTCTAATATTGATTAGGTGATTAAAATATCCTCGAGGGATAGTAATAATATAGTTTTGTCAAGTATTGTGAAGATAGTGATGTGCCTTTGGCTCGAAGTCGAAGTGAGTCAAGACTCTGAATAGCGATTGTCCAAATAGGTGGTAATGGAAATGTGACAATTCCGAAGTACAAACTATAGTGGGCCATCGTAGGTATTCAAATAATAGCTTGAACTCATTTTGACCCGAACAGAGAATCAATTGCTATGAGGGTTATGGCTACCATGGGAGTTTGTTAAATAAATATACAAACTTCTAAACAAATGTCGAATTATTCCAACCCTTGTAGAACAGTGTATTTAGAAATAAGTATAACAATAATAATATTATTAAAGACCAAAGAAAGCTTCATGAAACTGTATATTGGCGTCTGGCTTAGCAATGCAAAAAAACAACACACACAAATCATATGAATGTGAATCACCAGGATGGGCTTGTTTTTGTCCAAGTAAAGATTCGCTATGTGTTTTATAGGCCAGCTTCATGTAACATAGTAGATGTAGTTGTAGATTAAGAGTTAGGGAGTCTTAAACAAAAACAAAATATATTGATTCAAACTGCCTTCGGTATTAATTTAGTTGGTAAAAATCACAACTACCAGAACCCATTAGCATTTCCCTATTGTTTATATCCCGTGGTTCTTTGATCCCGCGGCAACCCTACGATACCAATTAACCGTGGGATGCGAGATCTTACTGTATTTACCATGTAGAGCTTACTACTTAATATGCGCATATTTTACTTGTTTAATGAGCATGTGAACATTGAAGGACCAAAAAATAGGTGTAAAGAGGAAATATCCAGTGTGAAACCAAATATTTGTGACAGGAGGTGTGAGGAGTGAGTGCAACATAAATGTTCTCTCTTGAACATCTTGAGAGATACTGGAGGCTCTGGGTCGGTCTCGTGCCTGCAGGCTCATTATCGTTCGCCAGGAAAAAGATCGACACCTAAATAGCACAAATGGTCTTGGGAGAGTATACTGTACAGGAGGGTGACTAAAGGTATTTTAGGCGGGAGAGACAATTTATAGGCAGTGGGGGAAGGAAAATGCTGGATGAATGGAAGGAGAAGGAGGGGGGGGCGGGGTAAGAAATATGTAAGAGGAGGACAGGAGGTGTGGTAAGGAGGCATACCACCTAATCACATATTGCTTTCATTTCACCAGCCCTGGGGCATTTTAAATTTTTAAATTTTATTTTTGTATGTGCAATCTACCGGAAAGAGTGTCACATTCACCCAGTAACACCTTCCCGAAGGAGTGTCGCAGCCCTTGGGTTGGGATCAGTGACTACAAAATTATTGACTTTCGTCATATTTTCCAGTTATATGAATACCAGATAAACAGGGTTCTACTGTACCATTATGCCTCATTTTGCACCACGATGTATGCTGATGGTACCACAGTTTAGAGGACGGCAAATGGCGGTGCCACAACGGTGCCAAGACTGCACACCTCAATTTCATGTGCCATGACAACACACAACAACTTTTCAAAGTTTTGAACATGCCCAAAACCTTTTTCGCACCATACCGACAGGTGGGGACGCTGGGAGGCCGAGTCACCCCAGTTCATCGCCAGGCCGCCGATTGCACCATGTTGGGCTAGTCATGGAGCGTCGGGATAAAAAAACGTAACATGCCTGTTAACATGGTATGTGCATGTTTTCACTACGAGACAGCACAACCCATAAAATACCTTATTACAAACTTAGTACACTCTCTATGACCTTGAGAAGACATTAGCACAATGTAAAATTTTTGATGTGTATTAAGGGGACAGTGGTTATATTTTTGGCCTATTTATGTATATATTCATTTATTTTTTAGTTTCCTTTCCTAGACCGTCATTAAACTTATAAAAACATCCATTAAATCCCCCTTCAAGATTAATTTGCACCCTTCCAAAATTACACGCTCACTATCATTCGCCAGGAAATAAATCTACACCTAAATAGCACAAAAGGTCTGAAAATCGCCAAACTAATGAGCCGAACGTCATAAAATCTAAAAACTAGTGGGGCTAAGCATGAGGAAGAAGAGGGCCCAGAAAAACGACCCATCTCCCCTTAAGCTTTTCTATCTAATACTAGAACATTATATTATCGTCCCTCTAATGACTGTATTTTGTTAGATATTTTGTTAGACTAATTAGCTTACAGATCAAGTCATATTTAACTTTTCCAGTAATTCTCTCTCTTAGCCATCTTCCTTTTCTAATATCAGCACCATAGTTGTTATTCTGCATTGTAGGCAGATATAATATTGTGAAACAAAATGTGTGTTATGCCTTCCTCTCCTCATACACATCAACACACACATATATAAACACATACCTTAGTTTTTGGTAATCATAGAACAATATTCCCAGTGGCGTCACAAAAAGAGAAGAGGGAAGAGGTATAACATTTGTCCCCGGGCGTAGCCTCTGTGGTGTGCCAAATTGAGGCCCGGGAGGAAAGGGCTTAACTTTGGGAAATGATAGAACAAGGTATTCTATGCATAAAATGTTCTATAACAAAAAGTCTAATTCTCAACCGTTATAAAGATATTGAAAGTTTCATTTAGTGTCTTCCCCCGCATCACTGTAATAGATTCTCCCATGTCAAATAGTTTCCAACTGGCCCAAAGTGAGCTAATATGTCTATAATGATTTTGCAACTTACATCATTATAGTACCTTTATAATAATATGGTAAAATAATTGAAGAAAGATGGAGGTGTGGTAGGGACTAGAACAGCTAGGCCAGCCTAATGGGGAATTACTGAAGAAAATACTATTTTCAACATGCAACATCTCAATACCGATTGAGATTTGGAATATTTCTTATAAAACATTTTAAGCTTAGAATACATTGTTCTATAATTTCCCATTATGCCCTTTCCTACTTGGACACCCTGTATAACGTGCTCTGACATTGCCTAAAAGGTCTTGTACTATCGGCCATACACATACTAATTTCGTGATAAGGTTGTTGTTGTTCCCTAAGCTGCCTGGCCGAACAGCCCCGAGTCCCTGAGAAAGGCCATGGCCACGATCGGGCTTTCCCACAGAGCTCTCATTGAGTGTAGATTGTGTTGTTGGCGTAAGTGGTTGTGTGAAATGCAGTCTTCTATGATGTGTTTAATGGTATGGGGTGCTGTGTTACATCCCGGGCAGGCGTCGACAACGGAGTCATCCAGTCTCTTCTGATAGCTCAGGAGAGCTGGATGGTGTCCGCATCTCAGCCTGGTCAGGTGGACTCTGTCCTCGCGAGGAAGGGAGGATTCGGAAGGATGAATTTCGGGAGGTCGTGCATGCAGCTGCGTGTTGTCTGTGAGTGAGTGGATGGATCGGTGAGAGATATGAGTATGGATGTGCTTCTGGAAGTTGGTTCGGGGTGGGCAGGGAGGGAGAGAGGACAATAATTGTGTGTGATACCGTGTACTGGGTGTTGTTTTGATATTTCTTGGTGTCTGTGGGTGTGTTGCCATGTAGTTTAGTGGGTGGTCTTGGTTCGTGGAGGCTGCTGCCAGAAATTGAGTGCCTCTCATGTCCAGATGGTCTTTGACTTTGAGGATTTTGGTATCTTGATGTAGGTGATCTGTGGGTGCAGTAGCTGTGCAGCCTGTAATGATCTTCAGGGCTTTGTTTTGAATAGTCTGTAAGGTCTTATGATGTGTTTCAGCTAGGTTAGAAGCCCAGGCTGGGCTTGCGTATTCCACCACTGATATTATGTATTATTTATATACTGTGGTGGTAGTTTTTTTGTTGTGTCCAAATTTTGTGTGAGCAAGTGACCTGAGGGCGTTAAGTCTGGGTGTCAGTTTCTTTTTAATGTTTGTGGTGTGCTGTTTGAATGTCATATGAGTATCATATGTTACTCCTAGGATTTTGGGTGTGTGTGTATGTGTTAGGGGTGTGTTGTTTATGGTGAGTTGAGGGATGTATTCGTGTTCTCCTGTCCAACTTGTGAGCAGGGTTGCAGTGGATTTGGCTGGGGCTAGATTAAGTCTGTTTGTAGTGCACCAGCCATGTAGTGTGTTGAGATTGGGTTGAAGGAGATCTGTTGCTCTTTTTGGGTCATGGTGTGTGCATGTGAGTGTTATGTCATCTGCATAGGAGGCTAAGTTTATTTGGGGCATATTGGGTGTAGTTATATCGTGCATGTACAGATTGAAGAGTGTGGGCGATAGGACGGATCCTTGTGGGACTCCGTTTGGAAAGTTTCTGATTTTAGATGACTGACCGGCAAAAGATACGTGTGCACATCTGCCTGCTAGTAAGTTGGCCAGCCACCTTTTTGTGTTTTTGTGCATGTTTGTGTTGTAAATTTTGTTTGTTAAGTTGTGGCGGGGGATGGCATCGAAGGCTTTACTAATGTCGAGTGTGGCTAATAGTGCTCTGTGTGGTGGTCTAGCTGAGTTGATGCCGTCGAAAGCTCTTTGTGTAAGGTCTGTGAGAAGAGTGTTTGTGGAGTGCAGTGGCCTAAAGCCATGTTGTGTTGGAGCTAGGGGTAGGTCAGGTGTAATTAGTTGTAATACTAGGCGTTCCATGACTTTGGAGGGGGAGCAAAGGAGTGTGATGGGGCGGTGCGAGGAGGGTAGCGTGGGGTCTTTGTTGGGTTTGGGGAATGTGATGATGATACCATGCTTCCAAATGTCTGGTATTGTGTTGTGTGAATAGCTGTAGTTTGATATGTTAGTGAGTGCTTGTATGCCTTGTGGTCCCAGGTGTCTGAGGTGTATGTTGCTTATGTTGTCTAGGCCACAGTGCTTGAGATTGTTGATGATATGCTTTGTCTGGTGATTGGTGAAGGGTGTATAGTCAGGGTCTGTGGGGAATTGTTTCTTACGTCGGATGACACGTCGGTCGTCTTTGTGAGGTTTTAGGTGGCTGACATGTGAGAGTGATTGATGAGAGTGTTTGCTTGTTGTTTACATGAAGGAGTAGAGTCTGTTGTTGTGATTGCAGCATGTAATTGTGTTGTGTTGCTGTTGGAAAGTGTGATGCTGTTTAGTGTTTTGTAGAGTTTTTTGGGGTTTGTTTTGTGATCAAGTGTTTGTAGGAAGTTATTCCAATTTAGTTTTTGTTGTTCTTGTATTTTGTTGTTTGTTTGGATGTTGAGTGCTTGAATTTGTTGTGTGATGTCTTGTGTGTGGGGTGCTGGGGAGTGTTTCAGTATGTCACGTTGTCTGATGAGGTTTTGAATTTCTGGTGTGAAGTTGGGGTTGTGTCTTTTTCGGTTACCTCTTGGAATGTGTTTCTTGTCAGCGTTTTGGATAGTTTTATTGAGTATGTGTACAGCATTGTTGATGTTAGTGATGGGTGTACTGTTTAGAGTTGTGAAGTGTTGTTCTGTCTCATTTGTGAATGCTTCCCAGTTAGCTCTTTTATAATTGGTGTATGTGTGTTTGTGGCTATCTGGGGTGAGTCTGGTTTTGGTGGTGATAATGATCGGGAGGTGATCAGAGCCTAAGGTTCTGACCACCCTCCAGGATGTTGTGGGGGCGAGTTCTGCGGAGCAAAAGGTGATGTCTGGAGATGATGGGTTATAGAGGGCTTGGTGAGGAATATGGGTATGTTGATGGATGTCGTTAAGGATGATGAGGTTATCGGTTTGGTTTTGTAGTACCAGCCCTCTGTCTGTGTCGGGGTTGTCGACAAACCAAGCCGACGTCTTGGCGTTGAAGTCACCACCCAGGATGATGTGTGGGGTGTGTGGGGTGTTTGTGATGTGTTGTAAGTGTGGTCTATATTCATTTGGTACTGTAGGGGATGTTTGGGGAGGGATGTATGTGTTTATGATGGTTATGTTGGAGTTGTTGCCAGTGCGTATTTTAATTGACTGTATTTCTGTTGTGTTATCATTTGGGGGGAGGAGGGATTTGTTTTGTACACTGGTTACTATGTATGATATTTCTTTGTGTACCAGGGTGATGAGTCCACCGCCCCCGCCGACAGCCCGGTCTTGTCTGATGGTGGTGAAATTATGAAATGTGGGTGTTTTTTGTGTTGTGCGGAGTTTTGTTTCTTGTAAGATGGCAATGTGTATGTTGTGTTGTTTGATGAAGTGTGAGAGTTCGTGTTTCTTTGTGTTGATGCCATCTATGTTCAGTTGAAGAATGTTAATGTTATGTACACGATGTATGTTGGGTGCTGCTGCATGAGAATGGGGTGGGATGGGGGTGAGGGTGGGGGTGAGGCAGGGGCTGGGGGTTGGGATGGGTGAGGTGGGGGTGGGGATTGGGGAGCAGGAGATGGGGGTTGGAATGGATTAGGATGGGGTGTGGTGGGTTGAGTTGAGGATATGTATGGTATGGGAAGGTTAGGTGGGTTAGGGAGGAGAGGTGGACGGGTTTTAGGGGGGGGGAGTGGATGATATGGGAAGGTTAGGTGGGTTGGGGGAGGAGAGGTGGACGGGTTTTAGGTGAGGGATTTGACTGAGAGAGGGAGGGGCATGAGGAACAGGTCCAGGTGTTTGTGTAGTGTTTCTTGGAGGCAAGTGTTGTGCAGGTGAAGTGGGTCCAGTTCCCGCATGAATTGCAGAGAACTGAACCCTTAGTATGCGACTCGAAGTGATGGGTTTTGAGCAAGTTGGACAAATGTATGTGTACGTGGGTCCTGGGTTGCTCTCAATGTCTCCGGCTAGAAGAAGTCTTCGAGAAATGACAGCCGGAGAGTCATTTCTCGGTGTAGGAAAAACTGTGTGATGTGTGTGTGTGGTGTGAGAGGTGTGGAAATTCCCGGCGCGACAGAAGCCGCTCCAAGGACCCGTGCCCCCAGGGAGGGGGCAGGGGATGGTTGTGACGGTTTGGCTCCCGAAACTGCTCCCCGCGGCCGGCATCCAGTTTTCCTCCACTGGTCGTTGATTTTGTCTTCGGCTGCGGAGGGTCGGCAGCCATCCGCGGTTGGCAGCCTCGGGAGGTGGCCCCACGATGTAGATGCCACCACATCAGGACCAATGATAAGGTTGACATATATTGTGATGCATCCTGAACAGGTTGTGCTTGTTGGCAGCCAGTCAAATACTTTTGAGCATGTTCAAAACATTTGGCGACATCCTGTGTCATCATGATGTGCATGATTAGTGTTCGTTATACTGTACATCGTGTTGAGCTCATGTTGTTTGTGTTGTGCACGAGATCCCCTTGCAGAGCAATTCTTGATGCGTATATAATACAAGGTATTCATGTTGTACACGAGTAGTACGAGTTTAACACCAGGTCAGAATGTTGATAAGGAGCAGAATACGTCCTATAGATGTCTGTAACTGGATCTTAGCTCGAGTTTACTAAAAGTCTAATACAAGCTTAGTACGTGCCTCACTCCGTCTATCACATGTTTAGCACGTGCTTATCACCCGTCTTCGAATGAGCAAGTTTGTGGCAAAAAACGACCGTGAATTCTGCATTTCCGTAGTGCCGGTCACGGTGAGCTGCCGGTCTAAGATGTTGCTGTCGGTGTACTGATTTTTGGCATTAACCTGGCAGCTGCGATTGGCCTGTTTATTACAGTGCCACCAGTGCGAAAGATTGAGAGGAAGTATTTTTGTATATGTGTATGAGGGAAACAAAAGGCAAAACTGCCTGTGATGAATGCCTCCCCCATAGTTGAAATAGTGACAGAGCCATAACCAAGGATTGTACGAACCAAAATGCCTGGACATACTGAATTTGAAGCAATAGCGAGCGGGGGGGGGGGGGGGGGGGGGAGGGAAGAAGTACAAAAAAGGAGGAGGGGACTGTTGGGGAAAAAGAGGAGGAAAGAGAGTGAGGGAGGGGGTGAGAGACATGGAAAGGGAGGAGAGGAGGTGGTGGTATGGAGACACATTATATCCTAATCATATATTGCATCCATTTCCCCGGTATTGGTGCATTTTTATGTTTATTTATTAATTTGTTTATATATTTTTGTTAAGTATCAAATACTGGAAGGTAGGTCGCTGTCACCCTATAAAACATTCCGAGAGTAACCTCATCATTCACAGGTTAACTGTAAGGTTATATACACCCAAACATACTCCAACTTTGGCCGGTTTGGGCCAGTTCTACAGAGAATGCACTTAATCCCCTGAGGTGCAGAACGTGATTCAAATGGTTTGTAGCATAACCTTGAAACACCGCATATGTACCTTGAAAATTTAAGTTTAGTTTTAACATATAACACAAATTGAAAGTAAGCCAAAGTGATGTAATGTGGGCAATTAAACTGCTGCTGCTGATGATGATAAAAAAATCATGATTGGAGCAGGTAAATGAGTATTGCATCGACAAGCGCTTTTAGTGTGCTTGTAGTACAGGGACAATGAATAATTTAATAAATGTTATCCCCTTTCTTAAAATTATGTCAATTTGCACTCTCTTAGATGAAATTATAACCTCCAACCGGTCCATTGGGTGGTTGTGGACGGCCATCGCTCACTTCCTCATTCTATCAACTCCGGTGTTCCTCAGGGCTCTGTCCTATCTCCTATTCTCTTTCTAATTTTCATAAATTATATTCTCAACTGTATTTTCAGTCCCATCCATTCATACGCAGACGGCTCTACCTTACACTATTCAATTAGTTTTCCAGAACGCCCCAGCCAGCAATCCCATATAAACAAACGTAATTAAGCCATACATCACATATCTTCTGATCTAACTACTATTTCCAATTGGGGCAGAGAAAACCTTGTTACCATTAATGCTTCCAAATCCCAATTTATCCATCGTACTACCCGTCCGGAACTCCCAGAGGACAATCCCTCATACTTCAACAATACAAAAATCAATCCTTCATCTTCTCTCAATATTCTTGGTGTCTCTTTTCCTTCTGCTCTCATTTGAAAGGATCATATTACCAATCTTACTAAGGCAGTCTCCCAGAAGCTGTGCGTGCTCAACCGCCTTAAGTGGTTCTTTACCCCTGCACAGCTTCTTGCTCTGTACAAGGGCACAGTGCGTCCTTGTATCGAGTATTATTCACATGTGTGGGGAGGATCCTCTCACACCGCACTCCTAGACAAAGTAGAAAGGAAGGCCTTTCGTATCATTAACTCCCGTCCACTCACCAACTCTCTGCAATCTCTCTCTCTTCGCCGCAATGTTGCATCTCTCTCGCTATTCTATAGCTACTACAATAATCAGTGCTCCTTAGAGCTATCCCAGTGTATACCACCTCCTCTACGTAGGGTGCTTAGTACCCGTCTTGCAACACAATGCCACTCCTACTTTGTGCAACTCTCCAACCCAAGAGAGAAACGTTACTCTGTCTTTCTTCTATTCAACAGCTGAGCTCTGGAACTCTCTCCCAGAATCACTCTTTCCCTCCTCTTACGACTTAAATTGCTTTAAACTCTGTGTGTCCAGGTTTTTTGGCTCAAACGTCCCTTGATTTTGGCCCTGTCACTTTCAACTATGGGGGAGGCACTCGCTACAGCCAGTTCTGCCTTTTGTCTCCCTCAATCACATAGAAAAAAAAAGTATGTTATCGCTTGTCATGCAATGTATTATAAATCCAAAGATATAGCAAGATCCATACTATCATAAAACCGGAAAATAAATCCCATATGCTCAAATTATCATATTGACAATTGATATATACAAAATATATAATTTTTTCTCCGATTTTACACGGTCATAATTACGGTATATGCTTAGCGATGAATATTTTTATTAAAAGTTTGAATGATATCAGAAACCTGTCACCGAAGGGAAAGGTATATAACAAAAATCTGCTTTACAATGACGACCTCCTTGTCTGTCGACCTATGTTCACGTTCCCCTTGCCTTCTCAGCCAGCATATATCCCAGCACATAACAGCAGGTATAAATTTCGTTCCTATTCAACACTGCATGTTTAACTTTTCTATTTTTTTAATTGTTTTCTTGTTGGGAGGTTATGTCTTTTCCTGCAGTCTTTTCTCTTATGGTTTGTTATTACACATTCAACACATTTTACCCATTTTCCGAATCATTGTATAGATTTACTTTTTATTATAATGTAAAACTTGCAAAATATACAAACCAAAACAGACGACACAATATAAGGACAAACAAACTTATCAAAATCACTATATGGAAATAACGATTTAACAATATATAGTTTTGATATAATAGAACACAAACCAACCACATATAATTTGTTTCCTGAGCAAATTAGTCACACGCATACTAACGTACTCTCGTCATATTAAAGGAATTGGTCAATTTGGGAAGTTCAGGACGTTCTGGTATATTCGTTTACATTCTGTATGAATAAAGATACTACAATTTCTGTAAAATTGTTCTATTCAAACAAATTTGCAATTTAACAACATTTTAACATTAGTAACAATATTAACAATAAGTAACACCCCGTTCTTAACATTAATCATCAATTACAAACCCCAATGTACTTTAATAAACTAATGAAAGTTTATGGTCCTCCCGGGATTCGAACTCGGAACACAACACCCAAGACATAAGCACCTAAACCATTGCACCACCAACACAGTTAAAGGTTGAGTACACAATCACGATTAATATCCATTTTCGAATTTTGGATATCAATCTAATCATGTACTCAGACCCAACTGCATTATGGAAAGCGTAATGTTTTAGTGAGAGGTAAAAACAATACAATACAATACAATAGTAAAACATTTCGTTATTTCTTGTAATCACCCATAAACGTTATAGACACTTTTATAAGTTTTGTTATGGATTTACAAATGACTGGATTAATTAGACATAATTTGCTTCTCTTTCTCTGAAAGATAGATAATCTGGATTGTGAGGTTTGCAGAAGAAAATCTGTTAAAACCCTGGAGAGGTAACGCTCAAAAACGTAATTTTATAGGTTTGACAGTTGTTAATATGCAATGTCGACTTTGATCCTAAATAGCTCCCAAACCAAAAGACATAGAGATTTTCTGAACATTGCTAAAAATAATATAAGGATCCCTTAATATTATGTTAGTAAATGGTGGATATTGAAAAGTAATTAGTATTTATAAAGATTTTAATAAAACAATAAGTGGAAGGTTTGACTAGGTGGTACTTAAAAATAAAACAAAAATACTCAAGTACTCTTGAGGGGACTGGCACTCTGGGGGCGTGGACGGCAATTGTGAGGTAGCTTGGAGTGGGAGTGGCAGCCCTGCAGACCCCATAGGCTGAGAGACCTGCGAAGTTGAAGAAAGGGTTAAAAAATATTCCACCCAAAAATACGGTCATTTAGAAATATTCGGGTGGGTACCTAAATATTCTTGGATTCATACCAAATTCAACACAGTGCTTGCCACATGATCCTAGTATGACCCCAAAGTGTAATAGTGTAAATCGGAGTAATATAAATACTGCCAATTTTTTTTTATAGGGAGGTAACTGAAAAAGGGGCACATATATTTAGGAAAATTCGGAGGAAAAAAAAATGTGGTGCACTTATTTATCAATGAATGTTGCTGATTTGAACTACAGTTATACTCTAGGGCCTTATAAACAAGATATATCCATCAAAAAGTGATAACCTGAATGCCAGACCGCCCAGGCGCCCATCTAGCGAGAACGCTCCAGCGCCAGGTTTGGATCGGGATCCCGAGAAGTCTCTCCTTGGCCTGTAACCACCTCTGGAAGCCTTAAATACTTATGGATTGCAACGAAATTTGAAATGGAGGCTCCTCTATAACGGTTTTCTAGCTAGTGTGAATAAAAATTAAATCTGAGTATAATAAGTGCCTAAAATGTGTTGCAAACTAACAACTTTGCTGATTTTTACCTGCAAAAGTTGAAGAAATAAACACATAAGTCTCTGAAATTACACTGTATGTTACTTATTTTACCTGAGCTTGTACTAAGGAACCTCATAAACAATATACACCATATGTGAGGGGTCTCACCTTTATGAGTAGTGGCTGTTGTGGTGCACATGTGGCACCGTTGCCTCTTCTCAAGCTTGGTTCGATCTTCATCAAGCAACTCCTGGCCTGGGTGGGAGTCGTATGCGATGTTGAAGGCCTGGCCGACAAAAATCCTGAGGCCTGAAGATAGGTTGTTGTGGTGGCTAATCCTGTAGGACGCCCAGGGCCGGCACAGTTCCTCAGCCACCTCGTAGCCAAAGGTGACCCTGTTTATCTTCCTGTCGTGGTACTTGCTGCTGTGGATGATGTGTGCATTGGTCATGGCCAAGTTGATTATCCCATAAAAGTAGCACATGGGCTAGCGTCGGGTCTTCCTGTTGCAGGTGGTTGCGGCACAAAGCTGGTCGAAGGTGTCGACCCCTCCCTTGGTAGCGTTATAAAACATTTGCAGGTCAGTCTTCTTTTTCTCTGTTATGGTGGGAATATGGTGTACCGTCGACATCAGCATGACTCGCTTGGTGGGCTTAGTACGGTTGGCCATGAGTGTTATGTTTTTCTCATAATTGTAGCAAGCTATGATTCCACCTACAGGAATGTTGGTACCCAACAGTGCATCAGGAATGTATGGTTTTTTCCTGATGGTGCCCACGAAGTCAAACCCGTCCTCCTTCAGCTTGGTAATGAGAGGTAGAGATGTGAACCAGTTGTCTGTAGTTACAGTTCGACCCCGACGCCCATGGCCCCGCGTTAGTTCGATGGTGTAGTACTCCCCCATGGTGCGAGGCTTCTCTAGGGTCACCGTGCCCTTCCCCAGGTAGGGCATGCCGTTACACATATAGTGTGAATCTGCATCGCAGGACATCACAATCTTCAAACCATACCTGTGGACAATAAACATTTTGTAATCATCGATAATCACAGGTAAATACAGGCAAAATGACTCATCAGCATGGTAAGGTCCTCACAGGTAAGTAATGGTTAGGCAAATGAGTAGTCAGCATGGTCAGGTCCTCAAACCTCACAGGTAAGTACAGGTAAGTAAATGCTTAGGCACATGAGTAATCAGCATTGTCAGGTCCTCAAACCTCACAGGTAGGTACAGGTAAGTAAATGGTTAGGCACATGAGTAAGCAGCATGGTCAGGTAAGTAAATGGTTAGGCACATGAGTAATCAGCATTGTCAGGTCCTCAAACCTCACAGGTAGGTACAGGTAAGTAAATAGTTAGGCACATGAGTAAGCAGCATGGTCAGGTAAGTAAATGGTTAGGCACATGAGTAATCAGCATTGTCAGGTCCTCAAACCTCACAGGTAGGTACAGGTAAGTAAATGGTTAGGCACATGAGTAATCAGCATGGTCAGGTAAGTATAAGTAAATGGTTAGGCACATGAGTAAGCAGCATGGTCAGGTAAGTAAATAGTTAGGCACATGAGTAATCAGCATGGTCAGGTAAGTAAATGGTTAGGCACATGAGTCATCAGCATGGTCAGGTCCTCCAACCTCACAGGTAGGTGCAGGTAAGTAAATGGTTAGGCACATGAGTATTCAGCATGGTCAGGTCCTCAAACCTCACAGGTAAGTACAGGTAAGTATATGTTAATTATGGATTTATTACTTACTTGGCAGGTTTGTTGGGCATGTACATCCTGAACACACAGTTGCCACGGAATGGAAGGAGCTGCTCGTCCACTGTGATGTGCTGTCCAGGCTTGTAGCAGCGTTTGCAGGCGTCGATCGTGGCATCCCAAATCTTCCTGACGGGGGCAAGACGGTCGACCTTCACCCTCTCCTCTCGTGTGGCCGATTCGTCAAATCGTAGTGCCCTCATGAGAAAGGCGAAACGGCGTTCAGGCATGGTGGCACGGTACAGGGACGCCCCACGAAGACGGTGCCACATCTCCTTGGTCGCGACGTGATTGTCCTTCCTCACGCCAGACATGATCAGAATGCCCAACAAAGCCTTCAGCTCCATTATGCCAATGGGTTGAATGGTGTGGAGTTCCTGGCATTTGTATTTCTCCCTCAGGGCCTCCATCTTGGTGTTGGTGTGGACACAGATCTCTGCCAAGGTGGCGTCGATCAAGAATAGGGATAGTATTTGGGCAGGTGTTTTGGCTTCTGCAGTCACAAATGTGGGACCCCCTTCTTCTATTCGTAACGTCCTGCTGAGTGAAGGTAGGTGTGGGTTAGGATCTCGGTGCCAAATTGTTCCGTCCCTGGCGGTAACTGTGGGTTGTTCAAGTGAAAGTATGGGTGCGCCCTCAGCAGGGTGTAGGGAACCCCTCCTCCTTTTGTGGCTTTTCACCTCGTTAGGTGACAGGTCACCTTCAGGAGAGGGTGTGGGTGACGGTGGGAGGTCGTCGTGCTCTTGGTCTGGCGTAGGGCGTCAAGAGGTGCCTGCAGATGTACCTGGGGTGTCAGGTAAGCCCGGGTCGTCAGGAGCTTCTTCAGTAGCATGTAGTGCTGGGTCAAGGTACTGAAGCCTCCTGAAGCTGCCGAGACGCTCCCTAATCCTGGTGAGGGAGTGTACGCGTGAGGAACGAGTGAGAGCAGGAGAGGTGGTAGGTGCGGTGCCTGGCGCCGGGCCAGTGGTGTCAGGCAAGTCGGGGCTCTCCGTATTGCCATCCACCTCTGACGAATTGCTATGAATTTCATCCTCACCCCTCTCCTGACTCTCCCCATCACTTTCATCTTCGTCACTCGCCAGACAATAGGTTGCTGCCTCTTCGGCAGTCCAGGATCGGTGAGCCATGGGCAAATCTGAAAATGAAGAAAAAACACGATTTAGCAAAATATTCACCGACGCGCATATGGCAACATGAGACAGCCTAGCTTGTGTGAGCATGTGAGTCCGTTATCTGGCTAAGTTGCCTATTAGTCTTAGATTAATATCTCAAACACATTCTTGACAAAGGTACAGTATACACAATTATCAACATTCAATAAAGTTACTCACCAGGTTAGTGCGTTGTCTGTGGGCAACGTAGGTTGCCAGTTTCGCCCTGTTCTCGTAAAGCTAGAGCGTAGCAGCTCCACTCACTGCTGGGGTTACCCGTAGATTGCCGCCCGGCAGGCCGATAATTCAGGAAATGGTCCTGTGGGCTGCGCGCCGACCAAATAACGTGTTTCGCGCAACCCTCGCGTGCGCACTGGCAACGGCGTTTCCTCTCCAGGATTAAAATAATATGAGGGTGGTGTACAAATAAAAACTGTTTAGAATTTATATTTTATTATATCCTTTTTGGGGGTTATATATTGGATGTTTGCTATGTAGTCACCTATACCCTCCAC
>JBAKBP010014911.1:0-22500 GCA_037953745.1 Lithodes maja
CCTAGACCCCTTTTCAAGATATTGTTTTCTTACATTTTTCGGTAGAATAATGTCCGGGACGAAGGCAGGTTCCTCTTAAATTACAGGCTCGCTATCGCTCGCCAGGAAAAAAATTAGACACCTAAATGGCACGAAAGGGCTTAAAATTGACAGAAATGGGGCGAAAGTTCTTAAATTCGCCAAACTAATGGGGCAAACGTCTTAAAATCTCAAAAGCAATGGGGCTAAACATAAGGGAGAAAGGGGTCCAGAAAACGATCCCTCCAGTGGAAATATTCCCTTAATTGAAAAGGTTGGCTCTGTTATTGAGTCTGTCTTCACTCTGAGCAAAAGGACACACACAGAATGGTTGGGAATAGTATCAGCCGTTGTTGTGGCTGTATTGATTAGGGCTTACACACACACAGGCACACACACACACAGGCACACACACGCACGCACACACACACACACACACGCACACAGGCACACACACGCACACACGCACGCACACACACGCACGCACACAGGCACACACACGCACGCGCACACACACACACACGCACGCACACAGGCACACACACACACACAGGCACACACACACACACACACACGAACGCACACACACAAATGCAAACACACACACACACACACACATATCACACACACACACACACACACACACATATCACACACACACACACACACACACACATACGTACACAGGTGTGGTGGAGTGGTCATGTAACTGGACTGGTAATCTAATGGTCCCGGGTTCGAATCCCGATGTATCAATGGGAAGATATTATTGGGATGGAATTTGTGCTGTACCTAGTATCAGTGCATTACCACAAAGCCCACCGAAATGCCAAACAAATACCCTCATTGTTAATATCCTCATTGTTCCCTGATTAAACAGCACTGTATGAATATTTCCACATTCAAAATATGCTACAGGGGTGCAATGAACTCACTAGGCATTGGCCTAGTGAGTTCATTGCTCAATAGGTTCCGTTTTGAGAGTGAGGGTCCGAGTCTAGGGGATGAGACAGTGAAGTGCTGGGGCGAAGCAGCTCCAGAGATGGAGCTGATTCGAGACCTGGGTAAGAAGCCAGGCCCCGTGCATCTTGCGAAGGTAAAATATCGGGGGGGGGGGGGTCTGGTTGCATCTCAAAGTGCTTCAAATGTCTCAAAATGGACCAATGTAAGTAGCGGGGTACCCCAGGGATCGGTACTAGGACCAATTCTCTTTCTAATTTACATCAACGACATAGATGAGGGTCTCACCTGCACAATCTCAAAATTTGCTGACGATACAAAAATTGCAAATAGCGTACTCTCAAAAGAACAAGTTGACGATATGCAACACAATCTAGATAAATTGTCATGTTGGGCCCAAATTTGGCAAATGAGTTTCAATGCGGATAAATGTAAAGTACTACATGTCGGATACCTAAATGAGAAAGCAAACTATTCGATGAATGGCACTCAGCTTAAGAATGTAAACAGAGAAACTGATCTGGGAGTAACAATATCGAGTAACCTAAAACCGAGTCAACAATGTTCAGAAGTTGTTAAGAAGGCAAACAAAATAATTGGCTTTATAGGCAGGTCATTTGAGCATAAATCCAAAGAAGTTATCCTAACCCTTTACAATTCCTTAGTCCGCCCTCTTCTGGAATACTGCGTTCAATCCTGGTGCCCTTATTACCAAAAAGATATAAACAAGCTAGAACGAGTTCAACGTAGAGTTACCAAAATGATACCTAGCCTAAAGAACAAACCATACGAAGAGCGTCTTAGAGAATTAAATCTATTTCCTTTAACCCAGCGCAGATTAAGAGGCGACTTAATTCAAGTGTTCAAAATCATCAAAGGCATCGACAATATGAACTGTAGTAAGTACTTCACTATCGACCAATCTAATTACACACGGGGAAACGGTTGCAAAATTATTGGTAAATCTTTTAACTCGCACGAATCTAAGAATTTCTTCTTCAATCGAGTTGTCAACTTGTGGAATGGGCTTCCCCGAAACGTTATAGACTGCAGCACCGTTGATTCATTTAAATTCCGCCTAGACAAATATCTCGCATCAAACCCGCGACTGACTGCGTTTGTAAATGAATAACTTTATCCTCCCCTCAGTTACTAACCCATATGTCCCCTACTAACTTCCTAGTCCTGCCACGTTAGTGGCAGGGCAGTAGTTCCCTTTCCAATGTTCCCTTACCCACTCTAAACCACTGTTTGGACACTTGATCCTCAGTGTTTTGGAGGACAAGCAGCCTAGAAGGGTCACTAGATCTGTTGTTGCTTGATTTCCTTTGTACTCCTTTGTACTCCTTTGTACTCCCTAGACTGGAACGAGACCTCACCGTTGAATGCCTATACCCAAGAGGGATAGGTGGAATATAAAACAAAACAAATACAATCCTATCTACGACACACACACACACACACACACACACACACACACACACACACACACACACCATTCTCCTAAACCTCGCCACAATCAAACCTTTTCCCTTGATTAATTAAATTAGTAAATTAGATAATTGCTTGTTATGGGTGTTGGTGTAATTCAAGGATGTATAATTTGAAACATATATTATGAGAAACTATATATAGCATTTTTACTTGTCAAGGGGCTGTATTTTCTAGACTCCCCTCTCCCTCATGTTTAGCACGATTAGTTTTTGTATTTTAAGAAGTTTGCTTCATTATATTGGCGATTCTAAGACCTTTCGCCCTATTTATTTGCCAATTTTAAGACCTTTCGTGCCATTTAGGTGTCAATATATTCCTGGCGAGCGATAGCAAGTGTGGAACTTAGGAGAAACTGGACTTGACCGGGTTTATCTGGAAGGGGAGTCTTGAGGGATTCATTTTTGTTTTAAACTTGATAGAGGGTTGGGGGCAAATTAAATAAAAAATAATACGAAGACAATAAATAAATATAGTCTGGTTTCAGCTGTCGGTAAATTATCCTGTCCTCATCTGGATTTTTCAGCTATTACGAAGGTTTGGATGTGAAATACGTTGTTAAGGGGAGGTTTTTAGTTTGGTCCCTAGATATCCTTCAAGCTTAAGATTACACCCCCTTGAGCCCCTTTCAAGATAAATTTGTACATTTTTCGGTTGAAAAATGTCCGGCTGAAGGCCGGTTCCTCTTAAATTACAGGCTCGCTATCGCTCGCCAGGATAAAATCGACACCTAAATGGCACGAAAGGTCTTAAAATTGACAGAAATGGGTTGAAAGTTCTTAAAATCGTCAAAATAATGGGGCAAACGTCTTAAAAATAGAAAAACAATGGGGCTAAACATGAGGGAGAAAGGAGTCCAGAAAAAAAATCCCTCGAGTGGAAATCTCCCCTTAACTAAGACAACTTGGCAATAATATAATGTAGCGTCAAAGTAGTTTCACAATTCTCCATTAAGTTTCACATTTCTCTATTAAGTTTCATGTTTCTCCATTGTTTATCATATTGTTCTCATGAATTAAATATTGCTCTTGAATTTCATGTTTTTCCATTAATTTTTCTATTTCTCCATTAATATTATTTTTTTCTCCGTTAAAATTCCTAATTCTACACATTAAGTTTCACATTTCTCCATTAAGTTTCACGTTTCTCCATTAAGTTTACATTTCTCCATTAAGTTTCACACTTTTCTTCAGTTTCATATATCTCCATTAAGTTTTATAATTCTGCATTAAGTTTCTCATTTCTCTATTAAGTTTCCTATATCTCCATTAAGTTTCACATATTTCCATTAAGTTTCATATTTCTCCATTAAGTTTATTTATCCATCAAGTTTCCTATATCTACATTAAGTTTCATATTTCTCCATAAATTTCATATTTCCCCATTTCGTTTCTTACATCTCCATTTAGTTACATACATCTCCATTAAGTTTCACATTTCTCCATTAAGTTTTACACTTCTCCATTAAGTTAATATATCTCCATTAAGTTTCATACATCTCCTTTAAGTTTCATACATCTCCTTTAAGTTTCATACATCTCCTTTAAGTTTCATACATCTCCTTTAAGTTTCATACATCTCCTTTAAGTTTCATACATCTCCATTAAGTGTCATACATCTCCTTTAAGTTTCATACATCTCCATTAAGTGTCATACATCTCCTCTAAGTTTCATACATCTCCTTTAAGTTTCATACATCTCCATTAAGTTGCATACATCTCCTTTAAGTTTCATACATCTCCATTAAGTTGCATACATCTCCTTTAAGTTTCATACATCTCCTCTAAGTTTCATAATTGTATCTTCATTAAATTTCATATATCTCCATTAAGTTTCACATTTATCCATTTGTCTTATGTTCTTGTATTTTCTCTATTAAGTTTCACATTTCACCCTCAAGTTTAATGTATCTCCATTAGCCCCATCTGTACCGGCGACGTCTTTTTACGTTGATTCTAGCAATATTTAGACGTTTTTGTGCCGTTTAAGATGGATCTGTGGTAATAAAAAGGGCTAAGTGAGATAGTTCGAAGCCTGTTAATCGTTCAAGGCCCTTTTTAAACTGAATAAAACCGTTTAATAGTAGCCAGAATAAAGTTAAAAGGACGTCGCCGGCACAGAAGGGGTTAGTTTCCAAGGTAAGGTCTACAAGATGTCGCCGGTACAGAAGGGGTTAGTTTCCAAGGTCAGGTCTACAACATGGCCGCTAATGGAGAGACAGATAGCCAGTCCCTCCCTCCATTGGCCGGTATATGATGGACACCTCATAATGAACTGGGAGGGCGGCAGAAATACATACCTTGGTCTACAGTCAGTCTAGTTCGGTCCACTGTCACTCCGGCCCCGCTTTAGTCACTCCGTCCCCCATAGTCACTCCGGCCCCTTAGTCACTCTGGCCCCCTATAGTCACTCCGGCCCCGTTAGTCACTCCGGCCCCTTAGTCACTCTGGCCCCCTATAGTCACTCCGGCCCCGTTAGTCACTCCGTCCCCCATAGTCACTCCGGCCCCTTAGTCACTCCGGCCCCCTTAGTCACTCCGGCCCCCATAGTCACTCCGGTCCCCATAGTCACTCCGGCCTCCGTAGTCACTCCGGCCCCCATAGTCACTCCGGCCCCCATAGTCACTCCGGCCCCGTTAGTCACTCCGGCCCACATAGTCACTCCGGCCCCCTTAGTCACTCCGGCCCCTATAGTCACTACGGCCCCACATAGTCACTCCGGCCCCCTTAGTCATTCCGGGCCCCCCTTAGTCACTCCGGCCCCCCCTTAGTCCCTCCGGCCCCCCCTTAGTCCCTCCGGCCCCTTTAGTCACTCCGGCCCCCTTAGTCACTCCGGCCCCCATAGTCTCCGGCTCCCTTTAGCCACTCCGGCCCCCGGCATTTAGTCACTCCGGCCCCCATAGTCATTTTCGGAGCCAAAAAGTTAATTAAGCAAAGTAAAAAGATCTTAGAGTTACATATTGCGAATCAAAGTAAAACAAACCCGAAATAATTCTATAGTTATATCAGAAAGAAAAAAGTAGTTACTTCAACTGTTGGACCATTAGTCGATGAAAATGGAGAATACACCAAAGACGAAGAACAAATGAGTAATGCCCTCAATACCTTCTTTGCATCAGTTTTTACAACAGAAGACCTCAGTGATATCCCTACACCATCGCCGATTCAGATTGATAATTCAGATGTTTTAAGCAATATCACCGTTACAGAGAGAGAAGTATTGAATTGTTTAGATAAACTCAAGGTAAATAAAACGCCTGGACCTGATACAATCTCGCCTAGAGTTCTAAAGGAAGCTAAGGATGAGCTCTCTAAACCACTGACATTACTATTCAATAAATCCTTGCAGTCTGGAACTATGCCCGATCAGTGGAAGCTAGCCAACGTAACACCGATATTCAAAAAAGGCAGCAAATCCCTATCCAGTAACTATCGTCCAATTAGCTTAACCTCAGTTGTATGTAAAATGCTAGAAACGGTCATACGAGACAGACTCGTAAATCACTTAGAGGAAAATAACATACTTAAAGATACTCAACACGGCTTTCGTAAAAAACGTTCCTGTTTAACAAACCTCTTAGACTTCTTCCACGATATCCTCAACCTCTACGATGAGAGTAAAGCTGTAGATATTATATACCTTGATTTTCAAAAGGCCTTTGACAAAGTTCCCCACAAACGTTTACTGCTAAAACTAAAAGCGCATGGAATACAAGACGGTGTGTTGAAATGGATAGAAAATTGGCTCAGCGACAGAAAGCAAAGAGTAGTCATAAACGGTAAGGCATCAAAATGGACCAATGTAAGTAGCGGGGTACCCCAGGGATCGGTACTAGGCCCAATTCTCTTTCTAATTTACATCAACGACATAGATGAGGGTCTCACCTGTACAATCTCAAAATTTGCTGACGATACAAAAATTGCAAATAGCGTACTCTCAAAAGAACAAGTTGACGATATGCAACACAATCTAGATAAATTGTCATGTTGGGCCCAAATTTGGCAAATGAGTTTCAATGCGGATAAATGTAAAGTACTACATATCGGATACCTAAATGAGAAAGCAAACTATTCGATGAATGGCACTCAGCTTAAGAATGTAAACAGAGAAACCGATCTGGGAGTAACAATATCGAGTAACCTAAAACCGAGTCAACAATGTTCAGAAGTTGTTAAGAAGGCAAACAAAATAATTGGCTTTATAGGCAGGTCATTTGAGCATAAATCCAAAGAAGTTATCCTAACCCTTTACAATTCCTTAGTCCGCCCTCTTCTGGAATACTGCGTTCAATCCTGGTGCCCTTATTACCAAAAAGATATAAACAAGCTAGAACGAGTTCAACGTAGAGTTACCAAAATGATACCTAGCCTAAAGAACAAACCATACGAAGAGCGTCTTAGAGAATTAAATCTATTTCCTTTAACCCAGCGCAGATTAAGAGGCGACTTAATTCAAGTGTTCAAAATCATCAAAGGCATCGACAATATGAACTGTAGTAAGTACTTCACTATCGACCAATCTAATTACACGCGGGGAAACGGTTGCAAAATTATTGGTAAATCTTTTAACTCGCACGAATCTAAGAATTTCTTCTTCAATCGAGTTGTCAACTTGTGGAATGGGCTTCCCCGAAACGTTATAGACTGCATCACCGTTGATTCATTTAAACTCCGCCTAGACAAATATCTCGCATCAAACCCGCGACTGACTGCGTTTGTAAATGAATAACTTTATTTTATCCCCCCCTCAGTTACTAACCCATCTGTCCCCTACTAACTTCCTAATCCTGCCACGGACATTAGTTCCAGGGCAGTAATTCCCTTTCCAATGTTCCCTTACCCACTCTAAACCACTGTTTGGACACTTGATCCTCAGTGTTTTGGAGGACAAGCAACCTAGAAGGGTCACTGAATCTGTTGTTGCTTGATTTCCTTTGTACTCCTTTGTACTCCTTTGACCCCTTAGTCACTTCGGCCCCCCATAGTCACTTCGGCCCCCCCATAGTCACTCCGGCCCCCATAGGCACTCCAGCCCCCATAGTCACTCCGGCCCCCTTAGTCACTTCGGCCCCCATAGTCACTCCGGCCCCAGAGTCTATCTATTTAGTTATTTAGCTATTTATCATTTGCATTATTAATTTAGTTTTGCATACCTTAACACATAAAGTACTATATAGTTTGTCTACATACAATTTAGCTCTTTCCAAACTAGTGTCCACCCCCGTTATGAACCCACCAAACAGTAGTTGAGAGGCAGAGACCAAAATGTATATAGTGTAGTACTTAAGGGGAGGTGTTTTAGTTTGGTCCCTAGATATCCATCAAGCTTAAGATTACACCCCCTTGAGCCACTTTCAAGATAAATGTGTACATTTTTCGGTAGAAAAATGTCCCGGCTGAAAGCCGGTTCCTCTTAAATTACAGGCTCGCTATCGCTCGCCAGGATAAAATCGACACCTAAATGGCACGAAAGGTCTTACAATTGACAGAAATGGGTTGAAAGTTCTTAAAATCCTCAAAATAATGGGGCAAATGTCTTAAAATTAGAAAAACAATGGGGCTAAACATGAGGGAGAAAAGAGTCAAGAAAAAAATCCCTCAAGTGGAAATCTCCCCTTAACTAACTATATGCCTTCCATCACACAACTTGGAAACACTCGGCAGCAAGGGAGGGAGGGAGGGGTGGGAGGAGGGGAGAGTTGAAGTCTTAGGGTTACTTAGTTTGTTTGTTTGTGTGTTTGTTAAGTTGTGTGCGTGTGAGAGAGAGAAAATTTCGTATAAGAATCATTTGTTTGTCTGTTTGTATATTTGTGTGCGTGTAGGTATGTTGAGAGAGAGAGAGAGTGGGAGTGATAATGTGTGTGTGTGTAGGAATAATGTGCTTGTCTGTGAAGTGTTTGTTTAGTGATTCTTATGAGTTTATGTGTTTGATTGTGTGTGTGGTTTATTTTAGTAGTGCGTGTATGTGTGTATGTGTGTGTGTGTGTGGGTAGGAATAATGTGTTAATTCTAAAGAGTTTGTGTGTGCGTTTGTGCGTGTATTTTATAGAGACCTAACTATTAATGACCTTGTTGTTGGTTGATTGTGC
Organism: Lithodes maja; assembly: GCA_037953745.1. Lineage (NCBI taxonomy): Eukaryota > Metazoa > Arthropoda > Malacostraca > Decapoda > Lithodidae > Lithodes > Lithodes maja. The sequence goes on from JBAKBP010014911.1 coordinate 8,558, forward strand.
AGGCATTGTAGTGGCTTAGTTTATCCCCGCTCTCGCTTCTGTTGTTATGCTTAGGATTTTTGTTGTTGTTGTTGTTGTTGTGGTTGCTGTTATTGGCATTGATGTTGTTATTGCAGTTGTTGTTTAAATAGTGTTGTTACCATTGATGTTGTTGTTATAGTATTGTTATTGTTTAAATTAATATTTCTTCGCTCACCAGCCAAAAAGATATTAGTCTAAATGTTGTCTTGTTGTTGTTGTTAATGTTTTTATTGTTGTTGTTGTTGTTGTTGTTGGTAAAGCCTGTATCACACGAATTAAGGATCACCCTGTTCTTAACATTAATCCTCCATTACAAACCCCAATGTACTTGAATATAATTATGTTCCTCTGCCTTCTCCTGCAACCTATTTATTTTTGCCCAACTCACATCTGCTAACTCTAGATAATATTTATATACTTTAGTATTAATTTTGTCACCTAACATAATCTATTTCCAGCATAATTTCCGCTACCAATGCAAAAGATTCTAGATATGTTGCCAGAAAATGAATACTGACCATCGAAAGTTGACGTTAAGGTTCCCGTGTGAGACCCACCTTAATCAAATTTAATACCTCGAACCCATGCCAGGCAAAGTTCGCGATTAGCTATACAGTAAGACCAGGTAAAAGGCATATAAAGCTTTTGAATGGTCTTGATAAGCTCCAGTGTTTTTTGTCATCTATAGAAACAGTATTCCACGCTATCCTGCCAATCCTCGCAATCCCTGACATTTATGGCGTCTATAAAGAAATGCAAGCGTCTATAAACACAATTCTAGCGCCTATGAAAACATATTCAGGAAAACAAATATACAGACCAAAAACTTCATATACAAGATCTGGAGGAAAAGAGAAAAGAAGCGAAAAGAAACAGTGTGAAAGTGAAAGCGAGCACGACACAGAAAATAATCGTATAATTACAAAACCTAGAAAAGCGCCGTTGTACAGGCTTTCTTTCCCACTACCAATTGAACTGAACTGAGTAATGCTAGCGTCTATAAAAACAATATCTAGCGTCTACAACACAAATTCAGACGTGTATAAAATCATTCAGGCGTCTATAAAATTATTCTGGCGTCTATAAAAAAAATCAGGCGTCTATAATTTTTTTTAGCGTCTATTAAGAAATATTCAGGCGTCTATAAAACACATTCAGGCGTCTATAAAACACATTCAGGCGTCTATAACAAAATATCAGGCGTCTATAAAAAAAAATATCAGGCGTCTATAAAAAATATATCAGGCGTCTATAAAAAAAAATCAGGTGCCTATAGAAAACCCTCAGGCGTCTATAAAAAAAAATCCTAGCGTTTATATAAAAAAATATTGAGTCGTCTATATAATCTGGGTTGGCTTGGATCCCCCAAGAGAGCCTGAGGGGGAATGTGAGCCTATGTGAGTGGCATTCGGCTCTATTTAGGGGGGAGGCTTGTCTACGAGTCGACAGTTTTATTATTATATTATTTTCTACTGTCTACCTGTAAGTTTTTCCGTCTATATATTCCTGTCTAATTGTGACTTTATATTCCTGTTTATTAATGTCTATGTTATTTTTTGTCCACAATCTGCCTGTCTGTCTGTCTTTCTGTCTATATATTTCTGTCTATCTTTTTTTTTTTTTTTTTTTTTTCTATGTGATTGAGGGAGGCAAAAGGCATAAGTGCCTATAGCGAGTGCCTCCCCCATAGTTGAAAGAGTGACAGGGCCAAAATCAAGGGACGTTCGAGCCAAAATGCCTGGACACACGGAGTTTGAAGCAATTTAAGTCATAGGAAGAGGGAAAGACTGATTCTGGGAGAGAGTTCCAGAGCTCAGCTGTTGAGTAGAAGAAAGTTTGAGAGTAACGTTTCACTCTTGGGTTGGAGAGTTGCACAGAGTAGGGGTGGGATTGAGTTGCAAGACGGGTACCACGTGCCCTACGTAAAGGAGGTGGTATGCACTGGGATAGCTCTGAGGAACACTGATTATTATAGTAGCGATAGAATAGCGAGAGAGATGCAACATTGCGGCGGAGAGAGAGAGATTGCAGAGAGTTGGTGAGTGGACAGGAGTTAATGATATGAAAGGCCTTCCTTTCAACTTTGTCTAGGAGAGCGGTGTGAGAGGAACCTCCCCACACATGTGAACAATACTCAATAAAAGGGCGCACTATGCCCCTGTACAGAGCAAGAAGCTGTGCAGGGGAAAAGAACCCCCTAAGGCGGTTGAGCACACCCAGCTTCTGGGAGGCTGCCTTAGCAAGACTGGTAATTTGGTCCTTCCAAATGAGAGCAGAAGAAAAAGAGACACCAAGAATATTGAGAGAAGATGAAGGGTTGATTTTTGTATTGTTGAAGAATAAGGGATAGTCCGCTGGGAGATCCTGACGGTAGATAGATGGAGAAATTGGGTTTTGGAAGCATTAAAGTTAACAAGGTTTTCTCTGCCCCAATTGGAAATAGTATTTAGATCAAAATTTAAGAGTTCTATGGCTTCATTACGTTTGTCGTTGAGGGATTGCTGGCTGGGGCGTTCTGAAAAACTAATGGAGTAGTGTAAGGTTGAGTCGTCTGCATATGAATGGATGGGAATTAAGGTACAGTTAAGGAGATCATTTATAAAAATTAGAAAGAGAATAGGAGATAGGACAGAGCCCTGAGGAACACCGGAGTTTATAGGGTGAGGAAGTGAACAATGGCCGTCCACAACCGCGGCTATGGAACGGCCGGAAAGGAAATTAGAGACAAAGGCACAGATGAAGGGATAGAAACCGAAGGAGGGTAGTTTAGAAATTAAAGATTTATGCCAGACTCTATCGAAGGCTTTCGATATGTCTAGTGCAATAGAAAAAGTCTCACCGAAGTCCCGAAAGGAGGATGACCAAGAGTTAGTAAGATATGAAAGAAGATCACCAGTAGAGCGACCCTTAAGGAAGCCATACTGGCGATCTGAGAGCAGATTATGAGAAGAGAAATGCTTAAGAAATTTGGAAGCAAGAATAGTTTCAAAAACTTTAGAAAGACAAGAGATAAGAGCAATTGGACGATAGTTGGAGGGTTGAGAGCGGTCACCCTTCTTTGGGACAGGTTGAATGTGAGCAAACTTCCAGCATGAAGGGAAGACGTTAGAGGATAGACAGAGACGAAAGAGTTTGCTTAGGCAGGGAGTCAGCACGGAAGCACAGTTTTTGAGAACAACAGGAGGAACACCGTCCGGACCGTACGCCTTATTAGTGTTAAGCCCAGAGAGGGTAGAAAGTACATCTTTAGAAGAGATTAGGATATTAGGCATAAGTAAGAGAGAGGAGGGCGGAGAGGGAGGAATAGCACCGGAATCATCCAAGGTGGAGTTTCTAGCAAAAGTTTGAACGAAGAGTTTAGCTTTGTCAGAGGAAGAAGTGATGGTTGTGCAATCAGAGTGGGAAAGGGGAGGGAAAGACGAGGAAGATAAATTGTTGGAGAGGTTTTTGGCTAGATGCCAGAAAGCTTGGGAAGAGCTAGAGTTGGATAGTTCAGTGCATTTATTATTGATGAAAGAGTGTTTGGCAAGTCGAAGAACAGATTTGGCTTGATTCCGGGCAGAAACATATGAAGAATGAGAGTCTTGAGTTTTAAGACGTCGGTACCGTTTGAATGCTTCCTCCTTATTGCGGACAGCAGTAGAACAGGCGTGAGTAAACCAAGATTTTTTAGCATTAGACTGAGAGAAAGAGAATGGAATGTATGCTTCCATGCCCGATAGGATTACCTCGGTAATGCGTTCAGCACTCTCCGAGGGTCCTCGGCCATGGAAGCAGAAATCATTCCATGGGAAATCAAAGAAGTACTGCCAAAGAGCCTCCCAGTCGGCAGCGCCAAAGTGCCACAAGCGCCGCCGGCTAGGAGGATCGGGTGGCTGTACTGGAGAGATAGGACAGGTGACAGAGATAAGTTTATGGTCGGAGGAGCCCAAAGGAGAGAAAAGATCGACAGTATAAGAAGAAGGGTTAGAAGTTAGAAACAGGTCAAGAATGTTGGGCCGATCTCCGATGCGATCCGGGATACGGGTGGGTTGCTGAACTAACTGCTCTAGGTCATTTAGGATAGAAAAGACGTAGGCTTGTTCACCAGGTGGATCAGTAGTGTGAGAGGAGAGCCATTGGCGGTGGTGAACGTTGAAATCTCCTAAGATGGAGATTTCTGAGAAAGGAGAAATGGATAGAATGTGTTCCACTGTAGAGTTTAGATAGTCAAAGAATTTGGGAAAGTTGGTAGAGTTAGGGGAAAGATAGACAGCACAGAAATATTTAGTAAGAGAATGACAGGAAAGTTTGAGCCATAAAGTTGAGAATTCAGAGGAGTCGAAATCGGGAACACGAGAGCAAGTGAGTTTGTTGTGCACATATGCACAACATCCGCCTTTGGCTTTGAAACTAGGATAGAGAAAGTAGGAGGATACAGAGAAGGGGTTGCTGGATGTTGCTACAGACACCTGAGTTTCGGTGAGGAAGAGAAGATCAGGTTTGTAGGAGGAGAGATGGTGCTCAACAGAGTGAAAGTTAGAGGAAAGTCCGCGAATGTTGCAGATATTAATAGAAAGAGTAACAGGCCGAGGTCCAGGTAATTGTGTGGGGTCGTCAGGGGATGGTCGGTCGGGTGAGGGGGCATTTATGGTCCCCCCCCTTGGGACTCCGAGGCTGGGCTTGAATTCATCATTTTGTTTTTTGTTAATTTTGGTGTGGAGGAATGAAGTGTGGTGTGCATGTTTAGTGTAGTGAAGTGGATAGGAGGAGGAGGTGTTTGTGAGAGCTAGCTGGATTGCTCTCAGTGTATATAAGGCACAAAGAAAATCAGTAAGAGAGGCCAAGCAAATGAAACAGGAGTTCCAGCGACTCTTTATCACATGCCTATAACCTCACCTGGGTCTAGCCCTGATCGATTGGTGCCTACAATCTCCCCAATCTATATCTACTATGTTATTTTATCTACAATCTGCCCGTCTGTCTGTCTTTCTGTCTATATTTTCCTGTTTATCTATATCTACTATATTATTTTATCTACAATCTGCCCGTCTGTCTGTCTTTCTGTCTATATTTTCCTGTCTATCTATATCTACTATGTTATTTTATCTACAATCTGTCCGTCTGTCTGTCTTTCTGTCTATATATTCCTGTGTATCTATATCTACTATGTTATTTTGTTCTACTATCTTCCCGTATGTCTGTCTATATATTCCTGTCTAGCGATTTCTCTTAGCGTGTTATTTTTTCTACAATCTGCCCGTGTGTATGTCCGTCTTTCTGTCTATATGTATTCCTGTCTACCCATGCCTCTGTTATGTCTCTATATATTCCTGTCTAGGGAACAGTGTGAAGCATAAGACATAACACAGGGGACAGGCAAGGTGAGACAGGGGACAGAGTGAAGTTAGACAGATTGAACAAGGGCTAGCTAGTGAATGTAGAGTAAACAAAGCTAGGCAGAATGAACAAGGCTTAGGCAGGTAACAGGGGGCCTTAGGCAGAAGTATATCAGAAGGAAATAGTGGAGGCAGGAACGAGGCAAACAGACAGACAGGAGCTCCAGGAAGGGTAGCAGACAGGGCAGGAAATAGGGAGAAAGGGAGCAATCAGAGAGCAAGCAGGTAGCAAGCAGGTAGCATGCAGAGACCAAGCATATAGAGAGTGGACTTCTGAAATACGAATAAGCATATATCTGTGAAATGTATGGGTGAAGAATTAACCCTTTCTAGCTCCAAAACGCATTCATTTTTGTTTTCTGGTAATTATTAGACGATTGTATTCAGATTAGGAAGGGTGTATGGAAGTCAAAGGGTTGATTGAGATAGTCTTTACCCTTTTAATACCCACAGATCCTTCCTAAGCTGCATAAAATCGTCTAATGATAGCCAAAATATACTGTTAAAACGCGTCAGAGCTTCAAGGGGTTAAACACATATAACTGTATAAGCCTCTATACAAACAAATACTATTAATATCTGTGTAACATTAAGGGGAGGTTTCTAGTTTGTTTCCTACTCCTCCATCAATCTTAAAATTTCACCCCCTTGACCCCCTTTCAAGATAAATTTGTACATTTTTCGGTAGAAAAATGTCCCGGCCGAAGGCCGATTACTCTTAAATTACAGGCTCGCTATCGCTCGCCAGGATAAAATCGACACCTAAATGGCACGAAAGGTCTTAAAATTGACAGAATGGGGCGGAAATTCTTAAAAATCACCAAACTAATGGGCAAACGTCTTAAAATCTCAAAAGCAATGGGGCTAAAAATGAGGAGAAAGGGGTCAAGAAAAAAGTCCCTCAAGTGGATATCTCCCCTTATGTTTGTTTTACATTCCGGACACTTTATATGAGGCCTTTTGAACACATAGTTGATATACAGTATATAATAAACACATTCTATAGTTATCAATGTCAAATGTGTGAAGCTGTCTACAAGCGTATTTAAGGGCAGATCCTTCACTTTTTGTAAACAAAATTATTTATTTATTATTTTTCTAGTTTCCTCGCTAGACCTCCATCAAGCTTAAAATGAAGCCCCCCTAGACCCCCTTTCAAGATAAATTTGTACATTTTTCGGTAGAAAAATGTCCTGGCCGAAGGCCGATTCCTCTTAAATTACAGGCTCGCTGTCGCTCGCCAGGAAAAAATAGAGACCTAATTGACAGAAAAGGTCTTAAAATTTACAGAAATGGGGCGAAAGTTCCTAAAATCGCCAAACTAATGGGTCTAAAGATGAGGGAGAAGGTACCGGTAGTCTAGAAAAGCGACTCGTCTCCCTTTAACCCATACAGTACCAGGGACGTCCTAGAATAAAATACAACACGTCGCTGATACTCAAAGGGTTAAATGTATACGGTACTCTTAAAGGGTTAAATGTATACGGTACTCTTAAAGGGTTAAATGTATACGGTACTCTTAAAGGGTTAAATGTATACGGTACTCTTAAAGGGTTAAATGTATACGGTACTCTTTTTTTTTTTTTTTTTACAATTTGTATCAGTTCGGTTACAATCTAAGTAATGTAGTTGACACACAGACACACCCAATATTGAGAGAGTGTAGACACTGTAGAGGGAGTGGAAAAGCCTGAAATACAGAACATAGAACTTACACCGTGAAATAATATGTACCAGTTAAGGGGAGATTTCCACTGGAGGGATTTTTTTTACTGAACTCCTTTCTCATTCAGGTTTAGCCCCATTGATTTTGAGATTTTAAGACGTTCGCCCCATTCGTTTGGCGATTTTAGGAACTTTCGTCCCATTTCTGTCAATTTTAAGATCTTTCGTGTCATTTAGGGGTCAATTTTTTCCTGGCGAGCGATACCGAGCCTGTAATTTAAGAGCCGGGAAATTTTTCTACCGAAAAATGTACAAATTTAGCTTGAAAGAGGGTCTACAGAGTGTAATTTTAAGCTTGATGGAGGTCTAGGGAACAAACTAGAAACCTCCCCTTTTTTTTTTGGTTTTTTTTTTTTTTTTTAAGACCCTTCTCCCCCACGCTTAGCCCATTTTTGTTAAAGCTTTTCGGAAGTCTAAGGAGATAAAAAAAAAAAAAAAATCCCCCTAATCCTTTCTGTAGCGGCTACGTCTTTTCAGTTTTATTTTATCTATACCTAGATTATATTGTGCAGTTTAAAAAGGATCTACGGTAGTAAACTGGGTTAAGTGAGCTACTTCAAAGCCTGGTAATTGCCAGAGAACCTTCCTAAACTGAATACAATCGATCAGTAGTAGCCACAATACATTAAGGGGTGAAGGTTCACTTTTTTGGTATATTATTTCATATATTTATTATTTTTCTATTTACCTCATTAGACCTCCATCAAACTTAGAAAACACATCCAATATATACCCTTGTAGATTAATTTGTACATTTTCGGTAATTTTTTTTTTTTTTTTTTTTTTAAGGTAGGAGGGGGAAGAGAGGCACCATAGAGTGGGTGGGGGGAAGAGAAAGTAGGAAAGATGAAATACAGTGGAAGAGAAAAGTTAGTGGGCCGTCCACCTTGCTGTTGTTAAATTTAAGGGAAGTTTAAAACTTTATTTTGTTTGTCTAGTCATTTTTTAAAAACTGATTCATGCTTTAATATTGTATTTTTCTAAGTAGTTTGGAGGCAATTTTTGTTTTAGTGTATCTCTTCCTTCTTTTGTTAGTGCCCATTCCGTGTCTTCTGGGAATTTGGCAGAGTTTTTTCTTTTAAACGTTGCTGGTGACAGTCTGAAGAGATCTTTGGCGAAACGTGTGGGCAGACGCCTGTTTGTAGTTTGAGGAGTCAGGACAGGAGGAGGTGGGGAAGGCGTAGTTTCAGGAGGATGGTCTGGATGTTCTAGTTGTTCTTCTTCAGCTTCTGCGTCTTCCACTTCCTCGTCTTCAGCGTCTTCTTCGTATTCATCGTCATCTTCTTCGGCGTAGTCCTCCTCTTCGTCATCTTCTAAGTTGATGGAGTAGTTGTCTTCTTCAATGATGTTGGGTTGGTGTTCTCGTCTCCTTCTTGGTTTCTGCTGCATTTTTCTAGATTCCAAGACTTCTGGAGGGATGGAGATTGATGGCAAGCCGTTGTGCTGGAGTAGTTTGGGAATGATCTGGCAGAGGTGAACTTTGTTATGGCCGGCAATGGCTGTGGCAGCTTGTATACAAGCATATATTTTGGCCATAGTGTCAGTTTCCTTGTGGTTTTGGGTCTTGTGTGTTTTCTCCCAGCGTTTTTGTCGAGCGAGATGTGATCCTTTCACTGAAACTGTTCTTCCAAAATTACAGGCTCACTATCGTTCGCCAGGAATAAAATCGACACCTAAATAGCACGAAAGGTTTTAATATTAACAAAGAAATGGGACGAAAGGTCTTAAAATCGACAAACTAATAATGGGCTGAACGTCATACAATCTGAACACTAATGGGGCTAAACACGAGGGAGAAAGGGGACCCGAAAAACGGCCCGTCTCCCCTTAGCTAACTATAACTAGAACCAAGCTAAATACACCGACATAGCGTACCTAGGTTGGCCGATCTGCGTTACTATAGGGTCTCTCTATATTGGTGACCGGACAACTCAACCAGTAGACCATTTCAACCAGTAGCTCTCAACCAGTACCAAATCAGCCAAGACCAACCAAACCAGTGCCAAAATATAGTACCGTACTAACCTAACCTAACCTAACCTAACCGCGTATTGGTTGATACCGCTCGCTACCGCTCGCCAGGAAAAAATCGACACCTCAATGAAGATAAAAGTCTTAAAACCGTAGGCTGAATGGGGCCGAATGGATACAACCCAGAGAGAGAGGGAGAGAGAAAAAAACGAGGTGGGCTCCCTTAAGGGGAGGTTTTTAGTTTGGTCCCTAGATATCCTTCAAGCTTAAGATTACACCCCCTTGAGCCCCTTTCAAGATAAATTTGTACATTTTTCGGTAGAAAAATGTCCCGGCTGAAAGCCGGTTCCTCTTAAATTACAGGCTCGCTATCGCTCGCCAGGATAAAATCGACACCTAAATGGCACGAAAGGTCTTTAAAGTGACATAAATGGGGCGAAAGTTCTTAAAATCGCCAAACTAATGGGGCGAACGTCTTAAAATCTCAAAAGCAATGGGGCTAAACATGAGGGAGAAAGGAGTCCAGAAAAAAATCCCTCAAGTGGATATCTCCCCTTAAGCGTATACATTCCTGGTGCGTGATGGATGTGCTGCGCGTAATGATAAACACGAGCGTTTGTAATGAGGGGACGCATAAATCAAGCAAGCAAGCAAACATACATATATATATATACACACAAACGGACAAACACGCATACACAGCCATTCAAACGCACATAAAACACTCGCGCGCACACACACACACGAAAAATATCCCCTAAGATTCCCTACAGACAAACACAAACATTTACACACACACACACACACACACACACACACACACACACACACACACACACACACACACACACACACACACACACACACACACACACATATCCCCTAAGATTACCTACAGACAGAAAGGGTTCCATGTCATCTCAACCAGTAGACCATTTCAGCCAGTAGCTCTCAACCAGTGCCAAATTAACCCAGACCAACCAAACCAGTGCCAAAATATAGTACTAACCTAACCTAACTTAACCGTATTGATTGATTTGGTACTGGTTGAGAGCTACTGGTTGAAATGGTCTACTGATTGAGTTGACCGGTCACCGACAGGAAGACAGAGTTCCAAAGGCTAATAATTATCACCCTACAATTAAATTAACCCCTTGAAGCTCTGATGCGTTTTAGCATTTTATTTTGGCTATCATAAGACGAGTTCGTGCAGCTTAGGACGGATCTGGGGTTATTTAACGGGTAAAGACCATCTTAATTAACCCTCTGACTTCCATAATTATACCCTTCCTAATCTGAATAAAATTGTCTAATAATTACCAGAAAACGGAAAAGAAATGCGTGTTGGATCTTGAAAGGGTTAATAATAGTTGACATTCCAAGCAGTTTTTGTCGTCATAGTAAAGTTTATTTCTGGTGAGTTTGGTTAAGGGGAGACTGACCGTTTGTTTGGTCTATTAATTCATTTATTCATATATTTTTTTAAGTTTCCTCCCTAGACCTCCATCAAGCTTAGAAAAACTCCCCCTAGACCCCCTTTCAAGTTAAATTTGTACATTTTTCGGTAGAAAAATGTCCAGGCCGAAAGCCGGTTCCTCTTAAAATTGCAGGCTCGCTATCGCTCGCCAGGAAATAATCGACACCTAAATGGCACGAAAGGTTTTAAAATTGACAACGAAATGGGGCGAAAGGTGTTAAAATCGTCAAACTAATGGACCGAACGTTTTATAATCTCAAAACTAGTGGGGCTAAACATTAGGGAGAAGGGGGTCCAGAAAAACGGTCTGCCTCCCCATAAGGGGGTTTATTTGTTTACTAATATATTTATATAATATATATATAATATGTATTTATTTATGTATTTGTATTGTATTTATTTATTTATATATTTTTGTATTGTATTTATTGTATTTATGTATTTGTATTGTATTTATTTATTTAATATTTTTGTATTGTATTTATTGTATTTATTTGTATTGTATTTATTTATTTAATATTTTTGTATTGTATTTATTGTATATATGTATTTGTATTGTATTTATTTATTTATATATTTTTGTATTGTATTTATTGTATTTATGTATTTGTATTGTATTTATTTATTTAATATTTTTGTATTGTATTTATTGTATTTATTTGTATTGTATTTATTTATTTAATATTTTTGTATTGTATTTATTGTATTTATTTGTATTGTATTTATTTATTTAATATTTTGTATTGTATTTATTGTATTTATTTATTTGTATTGTATTTATTTATTTATATATTTGTGTACTCCTTAGACCTCCATCAAGCATAAAGAAATACCCCAAAGACCCCCTTCCGGTGCTTCCTAAATTACAGGCCCGCTATTGCTCGCCAGGATAATATTGGCACTTCAATGTCACGATAGGTCAAAGAATTGGGGGCGAAAGGTCTGAAAATCGCCACACTAATGGTGCCCACTTCTAAAATTGTCATAGCTAATGGGGCTAATCATGAATTGAGAAGGGGCTCCAGAAATACTAAATACCTCCCCATATGTCGATTCACTACGGCGACTCTCGAAATTGTAACTAACAGAAGACTGGAGCAAACGGGCTGTAAATATCCGCACCTATTGTATTGTATGTAAGGGTAGGCAGACCGTTTTTCTGGACCCCCTTCTCCCTAATGTTTAGCCCCACTAGTTTCAAGATTATAAGACGTTCGGCCCATTAGTTTGGCGATTTTAACACCTTTCGCCCCATTTTGTTGTCAATTTTAAGACCTTTCGTGCCATTTAGGTGTCGATTATTTCCTGGCGAGCGAAAGCGAGCCTGCAATTTTAAGAGAAACCGGCCTTCGACCGGAACATTTTTCTACCGAAAAATGTACAAAATTATTTTGAAGGGGGGGGGGGGGTTTAGGGTTTTTTTTTTCTAAGCTTGATAGAGGTCTAGGGAGGAAACTAAAAAAATATATGAATAAACTAATTAATAGACCAAACAAACGGCCAGTCTCCCCTTAACTCTTCCCAAAATGATAGCTGGATCAATTGGATTACTTAAGTGGGTAGGGTTTATTTATTTGGTCTATTCACTTTTCTATAGTGTTTTCTATTGTAATATAATATATTTTTATTTTTGTTTTAGTTTCCTCGCTAGACTTTCATTAAGATTTTAAAAGCACCCCATAGAGATCAATTTGATCCCGGCCGAAGACCAGGTCCTCCTAAAATTACAGGCTCGGTATCGCTCGCCAGGATTTTTTTTTTTTTTTTTTTTTTTTTTATCAAGCTTAGTACATATCAAGCTTAGGATCAAAAGCTTAGGACAAAACTGACACCTGCTGTAATTGGCCCGAATGGTTCTAATATTGACAAAGAAATGGGATGAAAGGTCTTAAAATCGCCAAACTAATGGACCGAACGTCTTAAGATTTCTAAACTAATGGGGCTTAACATGAGGGAGAAGGAAGTCTATAGAAAAGCGACACTCTCCGCCTTAAACATTAGGCTATCATAGTGCGGTGGGAATATGAACATGATTAGATTAATATCCAGGATTCGAGAATGGATAATAAGTCGTAGGCGTGTGCATAAACCTGTTAACCGTCTTGGTGGCCCGAACGTCCCTTGATTTCGGCCCTGTCACTCTTTCAACTATGCAAGAGGCACTCGATATAGGGAGTTCTGCCTTTTGCCTCCCTCAATCATATAAAAAAAACAAAAAAACAAAAACAAAACAATTTTTTTTAAGGTGTCTAAAAATTTGTGTGTGATAACCCAGGTTCGAATCCTGGTGGATCACATAATTATATGCTTTCATTAATTTCATTGGAGGTGTTTGGTGTTGTGGTGAAATTAATAAAACATAGATTAAGTCCTTTTCCATCTAAAAATAGTTTTGGGGTTAGGATTTCAGTTACTTTTAAGGGGTTTCCTTCTGGGCCACCTCTCCCTAATGTGTAGCCCCATTAGTTTTGAAATTTTAAAAGGTTCGCCCTATTAATTTAGCGACTTGTTTACCTTCCGCCCCATTTATTTTTCAATATTAAGGCCTTTCGCGCCACATAGCTGTCGATTTTATCCTGGCGAGCGAGAGTGAGCCTGTAATTTAGCAAGAACCGGCCATTTTTTTACCGAAACCTGAACAAATTTATCTCGATAGGGGGTCTTGGGAGTGATTTTAGAGATTTCCACTTGAGGGATTTTTTTCTGGACCCCTTTCTCTCTCATGTTTAATCCATTGCTTTTTAGATTTTAAGACGTTTGCCCCCTTTACTTTGGCGACGATTTTAAGAAATTTTGCCCCATTTCTGTCAATTTTAAGAACGTTCGTGCCATTTAGGTGTCGATATTTTCCTGGCGAGCGATAGCGAGCCTGTAATTTAAGAGGACCCGGCCTTCGGCCGGGAAATTTTTCTACCGAAAAATTTACAAATTTATCTTGAAAGGTGGTCTAGGGGGTTAATTTTAAGCTTGATGGAGGTCTAGGGAACAAACTAAATACCTCCCCTTAATCATACAACTCCCAATCAGTAAGCCGGACAAATTATAAACCGATTTTCTGACTAATTTCCCGTTTCCCAAGGTGAGTTAAAGTGTCCCCCCCCCCCTCTCTCCCCCTCCCCACTCCCTCCCCCGGTAATATCGGGGAGCAGCGCCCCCCTGATGGCCTCATAAACACACACTTTAAGAGCCTCTTGGTAAGGACAACAATTTTTATTAGGATGTAAAATGGGTCTATCGAACACCAGCGGAAGTAACTCACAACGGCCACACTCCTAAACGGCCACACTCCTAAACGGCCACACTCCTAAACGGCCACACTCCTGATCGGTCATGCTCCAGAACGACCGCAGTCCAGAACGGCCACACTCCTA